>CAJDSM010039160.1:302-21787 GCA_903981925.1 Ostrea lurida
TACATGTAGTGATTTCTCATTAGTAGCTGACTTTTACATCAGAGTGACAGATACAGTGTTGTATTTGGATAGAACATTTTTCAATAAACATAAAGTTGGTTCAGCCTAAACATATCACAAACCTTGTTGTAGTATCCGTACGTAATGGCATTTGGCTGGACGTTGGCTCTCTTCATCTGATACAAGACTTTGACTGCCATAACCGGCTGATTGTACAGACAACACAACTGAAGCATCACACGGTAACACATCTACCAGAATAGGGGAAAAACGATCAGAAAAGGACATACATACACGAGAGTTTATGAGTTAAATAGATATACTTATGATTCATCGTTCCATCTTAGATAGTTCTGAATGACTTCTTCAAATTCAGAAAGTAGTTTAGCCAAAATAGAAAATAGGCGCATAATACTTGATTAATTGAAACTGAGAATAATGATTTTCGCGCATGTCAATATGAAATATTCCAGACGATTTTGAAAAAGACTTCAAAAGAAACTGGGCGATGTGGCAACGCACCGCGCTAGGCTGTTTAGAATTGAATATTTCTTTCTCTGCAGGCATGGTGTATTATTGAGTGAGTTAAACGAGAGGTTTTCATTGCAGAAAAAATAAAGAAGTATGTAGTCATTCTTAATCTAATTAGCAATCACAAGTCGTCATGAACCAAATGAGACAATATATTCTCCACAAGATCAAAAAATAAACTCGCTCTGCCAGATTGTTTCTTTAGTTGTGCTGCTGTATCAACAAAACAATGCAAATCGATTGCAATTCACTACTGAGATTTAATAAGAGGCCTGATGCTAGACGAAAACTGTGAACTGCTTTTCTTATCTCAAAAAACGTAAAATCTATTTGTGAAGCATTAATGATATAATTAGATTGTGCTTAGCAATAGGTGGACTCTGTCAGAATCGCATATTGTGGTGTCTTCTTATCACCTACTTTCAGACAATTCTGGGGAATGGCCCGTAAATTTTACTTGGAAATTTATATTGAAAATATAAAAATGGCGAAGTACAAAGTTCAACTAAAATTACTTTTTGTAAAATATCCTGTAGAACAAAAATTGTAGTTATGATCGAGGCGTTCAGGTAACAATCTAAGTCTAGTATGCGAGCGATTCTCACGGAAATAAATCGTCGATTGGAGGGATTGAAAGAACTGTATTTTCTAAACTATCTGACATCTCGGGCATCCTCAAGTCATGTCCGTCTAAGAGGCAACTAACGGCCTTAAGTTCAGTGACTGTCTCCTACAAACCTATCCAAACAAGGAACATAATTTGCCGAGTTCTTGATCCTATCTCAAAAGATATTTGCATTAATTTTCCAACTTCAGGCTTTTAACGTGAAAGTAGAATTGCCCAGAAGTCACCTGCCTTAACAACGTTTCAGTTGACGAATGGCGCGGCATGCGACAAAAATGCTCCACTTGACGAAGTGTCAGAATGGCCCACCACTTCGCGAATATTATATCAGAAATAACACATCTGAAACTTACTATCAATTCTGTGAATTCACTTATGGGCATTTTCCTAATTTTAGACCTTGGTATACCAATCTACGTTTTGTCTATTGGGAAATTTGCGGCATACTATTCAACCAGTGATTCATACCTCCACTTCTGCCCTATATTTGACTCCACAAGATAGCAGACAGATCGTGGAGCCCCTAACTTGACATCCCAGAACACCAAACTGATCGGCTAGAGATCTTGGCAGTAACCTATGCACTTCTGTAAAAACCAGGACCCGAGCACATTCATTGCAAAATGGTCAGCACATTTTTTTCTCTTATGATGCATAGAAAATGAACTCATGGTCACCACCATTACCCTTAAAATAAATATTATTGGATTGAAATCTGGACGCAACCATTGAAACCATTTTTATACGTTTCTTATAACTCTCTGCTTCATATATGTGAATTATCGGCCCAATACCATTCTGTAGTGAAACATGTAACGGACGTCATTTTTGAACTTGTTGTTTGAAAAGTGTGCCGTGTACCTAGACTTCTCGGTGTTATTAGTTATCACGCGAAGTCATTTCCACCCATTCAGCCCAAAACACCTTAATAGTGTTATCGTCTTAAATTCACGCTTCTTCACTCTCTTTTATTATTAAAGGTGCTTCCGTTTCGCACGGAAGACTTGATTAGTGATTGGCCTTATCGTTCTTTTTCTCTTTGTTTATTAATTATTGGCTTCTCTTTTTCTTAACCGAATTTCTGTGTGCACAACGCGATTTCCTCGGAATATGGGCTAGATGGCACTTTTCATGGACACTTCAACAATAACATATATTGGGAGATAAAAATGTTCTAGATACCATTTTTGTTCATTTTTCAGATAAAAATAACCTGATATCCAGGGTTCAGTGTCCTTGGATTTACGTACCGATATTATTCCCGTATTTTTATATATATGTCATGTTGATCCGTACTAGGCTTTCTCCTCGAAAAGCCAGTTAAGATTGAGTGTTGCCTTCAAACTCTTGCAGGGATTGATATAATCGTGGACAGGGTTGGTTGGTGTCGCGAATTAAGGTATATAAGGTTTTGTTTCCGGCACTGTCCCGGTCGGTCACCTGTGAAAGTTTTGGGGAGAAAATGCTTAAAAGAAACGTTGAAATCAAATTTATGTTTCCTGAATATGATCTTCTAACCCTATATAGATATATTGTCTGTGTCTTTTATAGTTTCAGAAAATATAAAAACGACTTGCCGGAGTTAAAACGACCAGCACTTTCCGGTATTTTGATCGTACGAATCTCCAAAAATGGGTCATTTTCATCCCATATATCGCTGCGCTTATAAAAACAGACGGATTGATTATGATTTTTATACTCATATTATGCATCAGTAAACATCATCTTGAGTAACGTCAATAAATGCTTGACAAACCACTTCCGGTAGGAGAAAATGGCCCGGAATATTCCGTTTTCAAATACACCATTCTTTAGGTATTTCATCTTACTCGAGCAAATGAACTAAAGATTGAAGACTAAACTTTTAGGAGATGATAAATGCAACAATTAGATCATCAAAAAGCATATTCAATTTACTGTCCGCGTTCCCTTTCGTCGGTCCGACGCAAGATAGTTCGAATATAATTTGAAGAATTATTTCTGATTATATGTTTCTTATCATTAAACACCTGTATTACCAACATCAAAATATTCAGGGTATTGTAATGTAACAAGCATGGCATCCACCAAGAAGTTTGATACATTGGTGTCAACATTCAGCAATAGTGCCGCGAAAATTAAGCGTTTTTGATTGAAACTGAGAACTATATGCATTTCCACGGCACTGCTCATATGAACATCATCCAGACGATTTATGAACGTTACAAAGAAACTGGGGATGTATGGCAGTGAATCCGCTAGGTTGAGTTTAGTATAAATAATTTCTTCTCTGGCGATCGCTGTGTTTTGTGTTCAATTTTGGCACAAAGAAGTATGTATTACAGTAGTTGCTTAATTTATTCAGCTATAGTCAGTCAATGACCAAATGAAATTATTCCAATCAAAATTCAGATTTTGTAGAATGGCTGTATCACAAAAAATAAAATCGGAGTTGCATTAAGCAGATTTAAAAGAGGCTAAAATACTGAAAATGTTGACGCTTTGCCTACTCTGCACAGGAACTAAAAACTATTTTGTGAAGCATTAGACATAAAGAAAAACTGAATTGCTTAGAAATGGGCTCTAAAAGAATGAATTGGTTCTTTACTTCAACCCTCTTATCAGAACATGTCTGGGGATGGCCCGTAAATGTTAACCATGGTAAACTATTTTGAAAATTATAAAACTGCGCGAAGTAACAAGTATCAACTAAAATTTACTTTCGTTATATTGATAGAACAAAATTGTATGGTAATGATGAGGCGTACTCAATAACACATCAAAGTTCTAGAGGCCAGCCACCTACAACGGAAATAAAGCGCCCGATAGGCGGATGAAGTATTTTCTAACTATCCTCCGTTGGAGATTCTCGGTCACTCCTAGCGCAATCTGTAGAGGCAGACTAAAACGGCCTTTTTCGGATGTCTCTTAGTTAACCTTTCAACAGGACAAATTTTGCCCGAGGTCCTTGATCCGTAATTCCAGAGATTGTTGCATTAATAACCTTTTCAACTTCCAGGTTTAGTGAAACGTAGAATCTGCCACCAGAAAGTCAACCTGCTCCAAACCGTTCCTAGGTTGCCGAATGCACATATAAAGCCCCTTGATGATGCAGAATGGCCAACATTGCATATAGTCTAATACAGAAATAACAACAATTGAAACTTATTTCAATTTCTGTATTCACTTTGGCATCTTCTCCCTACATTTTAAACCTTGGTACATCTCTACGTTTAGATATATTGGGGATGTGGCTCAGGTTATATTTGAAACACAGTGCCATATCAGTATCCTCCCTTCTCTCCCTTTGTTTGACTCGCTACTAACATGAATCGTGGACCTGCCGAAGTGCTCTTCTAAATACCCTCATGGATTGCAGATATTTGGAGGTAACCATATACACGTTCCCTTTATGATTGTGCGGGCCCATTTTGAAAACAGGCGCACAATTTTTTTGTGCTCTTTGATGCTAAAGGAATATGGACTCAGGGTCACCACATCGTTACTAGCTATAAAATTTGGTTGAAAAATCTGAACACCTTCTAAAATTTTAGCCCGATTTCTCACTCCTATGGCCATTTGAAATTGGCCACCATTTTGAAAATTAAACGGCCAATTTCAATCCTGAAATTGTTATTGAAAGTATGCGTGTACCCGCTTGCGGTCGTCGTGTTATTGGTTATAACACGTCTTCACTCGTCCGCATCAGTCCAAATAACCGTTCTTAATATCGTGAAGTCTTAAATTTATCTTTTCTACTGCTTTTTATTGAGTAACGGGGGTCTTCCGGTTTCCACGGAACGAACCCGAACTTAGGATGGGATATACTGTGTTTTTTTCTCTTTTAATTATTATTACTAGTCTTTTTCTCTTAAACCAAGATTAGGGATTTTTGGACTTGCCTACAGATAAACGCGATCTCTCGGAAATTGCTGGATGGATTTTCATCGAGAACTTTCAAAAAACTAGCATATGGGATGAAATGTTCTAAGATACCAATTCTCTATTTTTTTCATTCTCTCAAAAATCAAACTTCTCCGGTCGTCGAGTTACGAATCTCGAGATGGTCTTCCCGGTTTTTAAAATGTCATGTTTAGGGTCAATCAGGGGTGTTATATCTCTTTCTTCCTAAACAGTTACTGAGATTCGAGTTCCATTCAACACGCTATTCAGGGTGAATAACGGTCGTGACCATTGTGGTGTGGAATTAGGTTAATAGAAAGGTCGTTTGCTTTTCGGCACTTCGATCCGTGTCAACCGGATGAAATAACACATACAACGGTGACACATTTTCAACACTTTATTGTTTCTGAAATGAATCCTACCTAATGATTAATTCTGTCGTTCTTTTATCGTCTTCAGAAAAAATCATAAAGGGCACTTGCCGGAATTAAACGGCTAACTATCCGAGGTTTTCCGAGAAATCCTCAAAAATGGAGTTCATTCTTGTCCATCCTCATCTTCTCGTTTATAAAACGACGATTTATTTATGATTTTTATACATATTTAATGCACCAGTAAACATCTCTTGAGTAACGTCAAATAATTTTGCATCCGGTCGGAGGAAATGGCCGATTCCGTTTTTCACCACTACACATTCTTATAGGTATCTTTCTCGAAATGTTTCAGAGTTGACGACTGTTAAATACTTTTTTTAGGGATGATAATGGCAACAATTAAGGACATAAAAACGCCATTTCAAATTCGTTGCACGTCTTTCGTCGTCCACAAGACGATAGTTAAACAATATGATGCAAGGTTTCTCCTCGAGATAATTTTATTTTATTTATTTAAATGTTTATCAAACAAAATAAATGGTTGTATTGGCCGCAAGTACACAATAGGATTCCACACAGAAGTTGATACTTTCTCGAACTCAAGAAGTAGTGACCAGAAATTAGGCGCTTTTTTGAATTGAAACTGAGATAATGATTCCACGCCCATGCTCATTATAGATAATATCCAGACGATTTATGAACTACAAAGAAACTGGGGATGTATGCGCAAGAACCGTAGGGTTGTTTAGAATTGAATAATTTCTTCTCTGCATGTGTGTTGTTGTGTTCAATTTGGAAAAAAAAAAGATATGTAGTTGCTACTTATATTCATCTATAGTCGTAGAACACAAAGCAATGTATCTCCATCAAATCTCCCAGATTTTGTATAGCTGCTGAGATCATAACAAAAATGGAAATCGATTGCATTATAAGAAGATTTACAGAGCGCCTAACAACTACGGAAATGTTCAACTGTTTCCCTTATCTCAAAACTAAAAAACTTTGTGCAAGCAGCCATTATTCATAAACATGACATTGCTTAGAATGTGCTTCCTAAGAATCCCGATTTCGTCTTCCTATCACCTCCTTTCTCAGAAATTCTGGGGATGGCCCGTAAATGTTAACAGGGTAAATATTTCTTGAAAAATTCAACGAATAATTATCCTGGTCGTAGGCCCGAAGCCGTTAACACACAGTTATCTGAAACCTCAGATTAACTTTGTCACACAATATTGTATACAAACCATTGTTAGGATATATCCAGACGCAGTACTCAACTACACACTACATGTTCTAGGAAGGCCCCCACCGCACCGGAAAACTTAGCCGCCGATAGGAGACAATGTTCTTCACCTAACTAATTATGAGATTCAGAGCTCCCACGACTCTGTATAGATGGCAGTCCTTCAACCTTAAAAATCTTTTCCTGCCCCAATCCTCTTGCAGGATGATTCTTCCTACCCTTTTCCAACCCCGACTTATGCCGTCGGTTCATTGATTCCATTGATGTATGAGGTCTTGCTCCTCCCTCCATCTCCGTCACGACAAGTCATCTTTTTGTCTATGAGGTCAGCATGATTCTACCATATTCAAGACTTAACATACCTCCGGTTGCCACGAACCGTAATGTCTATAAGAGAGGGGCCTTACCTGGTCCTATCGTGGAATATTCCTATTGCACTTAATCTCCCGGCGATGCTTCACTTGGGATTTCTTAGCTTCCCTTAATCAGATATAGCATACCGTTTTTTTTTTTTTTTTGATTCTCTGCTATGCTTTTTGGTGGTTTTCCGTGGCGGTGTCGGCGATCCGCGTGCGTGTTGCGGTTTGGCTGGCGGCTTGTATTCCTTTTTTCGCTCGCCCTTGGCCTCTTTCTTTTTGTTGTCTTTGGCTTTTTCACTCTTTCCGCCGCTTGGTCTGTTTGTTTGGGCCCTTGCCGAGTCTTTGCCCCGTGCTTCTCCGCCATCTTACCTCACCTTTCTTGCCTCCTCCCACCTGCATCGTCGGAGGCTCCCTTGCCCCGGTTCTTCCATGCACGACTTTTCGGAGGTCGGTTCGCCTCTTGGGTGCCTGGCGGTTCTTCTTGCTGGTCGCTTCTTTGTTTTCCTTAGTTGTGAGTGCGTCCTCATCTGCCCTGCCGGTGTCCCCGCTACCGCCTCTCTTCCCGTTTCGTTCTGAACTTCCCTTTGGAGCTCATGGGGCTGTAGCCGGTCTATCACTTCTGTCCTTGTACGCTTCTTTCCTTACAGTCCACCTGTTGCTCTTACGTTTGGCACTTTCGTGCCCCCCTCTCTTCTCCTCTTTTTTTCTTCTTCGCCACATCTCCCTTTACGGCCCTTTTCTCTCGCATTTCTCTCTTTGACCACGTTGGCTTTGTCTGCTTATTTCCGCCTTTATCCTTTCGCCAGATGTCTTACTTAATTTTCCAGTTTTATTACTTCTGTTGACACCGTCTTTCTACGCGCCTTCCTCCCGTCCTTTCTCACTCGCCCCCATTGCTAGGGTATAAGACATCTCTTAACCATTCTTCACCCGCTACATTCTACCATTCTTCATTTATATTATTGTTCATCAATGTTTTTCAGTTTCTTTGGCAGATATGATAGCTGTCAACCTTTTAGAGCGGGTTACTTCCGTTTCCACGGAAGACTTTAATAGTTGATTCTTACCGTGTTCTTTTTGCTCCCTCTTTTATTACATATAATTTCTACTCAATCCTGCCATCGATGTCACGTTTCTTTTTCTAATATCTTTGTTATGTTTATTAATGTAAGGACAAACGCTAACAACTGACGATTTATACTCTGGAAAACTGGCGTAAAGGCAGTGGACAATTTTCATTGAAACTTCTCTAAAATATGAGATCTTTTTTGCACGATAAAAATGTTCTAATTGATCCATTCTTCTTTTTCAACTGTCATTTTCACAAAAAAAATGGACTTCACGGTTCGTGGAGTGTAAACGTTCCGATTAAAAGTCCGTTTGTTTCCAAAACATCGCTATGAATCTAGTCCCGACAGGTTTCTCTATAAACAGTTTATTAGCCTTGAAGTTCTCATAAACTTTCAAGGTTTGTTGCATCACTACTGATAGACATTGATGGTGATAGAACTTTGTGCAATACTAACAAAAAACAAATTTAGGGCTCTTTTTGTCTGGATCGCGGCACTATACCGGTCGTCATCTAACAATTGGAAAACATAGCAAACATTATACAGAACGTGAAAGTTTTCTAAATTTATCGAATTTTCATGCCAACTGCAAGCTGCCTGTACCTTTCATGTTATTTGCTGTGACTTTATTATAGTTTCAGAATCAGAGTATCAAGCTTGCCATGAGTGATATCATTAATATGAGCAAACGGCAACTTTCCGGGTTCTCTGGTTGGCGAGAATAAATCACAACGAGTAGTCCTATCAGATGAGAGTCTTTGAAATTTCTGTCTATACGTATTAACCTCTCCATCTATATCTCGCCTTATATTATTCAAAAAAGACGATAATATTACACTGATATTCTAAGCCCATCAAACATATTTATGCTACATGTTATTACAAACATCCTCTGAGTATACAATAACTGGTCACAATTTAATTGGAAATCCATGCCGATTCAACAACATAAACACTTCTATCTTCCCTCGGGTCAGGAGAAACATTCGGTCCTTGTTATCGTTTTTCAAAATACCACAGCTTTAGGTTTTTCTCGAAAATATGATTCAAAGATTGAGACTTTAATAACCTTTTATGGATGACCAAATGAGCCAACTATAAGTAGTGTCCTGGGATACAATTAAAAACACACTTATTCAAGTTATAAACAATAGACAAACAATCTTCCAATTGATATCAAAGATTACCTACTGCGCGCCTCTTCTTCGATTCGCGGATCGCACGCACAGGGGACCGCAAGCCCTTACAAAAAAAATAAAAAATGAAAAGTTGGTCACAGTTGCTAAACTATAAAGTTTGAGCCACTTACATTTCCTGTTAGTCCATTTTTTTTAACTCACTTTTTTTACCTTAAAGTTTAATATATAATGGTCTCAATATTCTTTAACAACAATATCCTCCATTTGGCGTAGGTAATTACAGTAAATACACATAAGTTTCCACAGCAACGTTGCAGATCACTCTTATATCAATAAACTAAAGGCAGTCGCCGATTGCGTAATGCATGGTTGAGGTGTTTGAGATGAGGCGCGTACTATTTCTTTTTGACTTCGCGAAAGCCAGATATAACTATTGTATCTTCCGCATGCGTCAACCCCATCATTTTCTACACTGGAAATACGGCAGATACGCAATTTATGGCATTCTCTTGAACTCCATCCTCTTTACCCGCGGTTATGCTTAAGAATAAGATATTTGCGCAAAAATTTATTTTTGAGGGTTCCTACAATTCTCTGGCGTGCCGAGGAGGATAGATGTTTCTTCGTACTCTATGCTGGCATTATGGTATCAGAAAATCCATACAATAATGTACGGTGATTCTCGTTTAGATTGCTTTGCATAATATCTCCAAACATGATTTCTCCTGCAGTAGCCAGTAGTAATGCTCCCGAGTGTTTTGTGTGAATTAATTACTTGGAAAAAAAGATATGTACCTCATTTCAAATACATGTTGAGACCAATTGACCTTATTACTGATTCATCTATAGTCGTCATTGCAACCAAATGCACTTTATTCCAATCAAAAATCTCCAGCACTCCTTGTCTAAGCCTGCTGATATAAACAACAATGAAAGAATACGATGCTTAATAGAGAGCATTTAAGGATACGGCCCTAAATATGTACCGAAATGGTTATGAACTCGGTGCACTTGTCTAAATACCTGTCAAACCTAACAACATAACTTACTTTTGATGTCTTGACGTAAGCAGTAGTATTTCGTTAAGCCATGATAATTTGCCGGTAGAGATTGTGGGACCTACTGCGTTAAAAAACGAATGAAAGCTTTTTCGGTTCCCGAGTTATAAAACTCCATGGAGGATGTTTGCCGGGATCATTCATCTTCCCTGGCAAGTTTTTATATTTTGTCACTGCAAGCTATGAAATACTCAAACATCGTGACCAGGAAAGGCAATCATAGCTTCACTGGAATCTCTTCACGAAACATTACAAAGCTGTTTCTGAAACTTCTGTTATCACATCCCATCGTGCGTTAACAGGGTTTGTAACAGTATTTGATGCAGGATTAATATATATTAACAACAATTTTCACTCCGGGCGGGACTGACGCAACACGGGGAAGTGCCTGTAGGAATACAAGTAGCCCGAAAAAGTAACTTTTTTAAACCTCATCCAACACCACAATAGGCGCTAGCACCTAGAATATATCCATAAGGTTCGAATGCCACTTAAGATTACCCTCTTGAAGGACTCAGATCCCATTCCAGTGTATAATTGTCTCGTGTTGGATAATTAGTAACGGTCATACTCTGCGGCAATGCCATCAAACTGAATACAACAAAAATCGGAAGTGAATAACGTGTTAATCAGTGAAGGGTCAAGATGATGTAGCACAGAACGCCGGCGCTTAAGGGTAAAGCTGGCATCAATTAGTCCTTGGAAATTGAACCAAAACATTGGACCACATATCACGATTTAATTTTATCTTGAGGCCCACAATAGGTCCCACTGGAAATAATTGAAAAAGGTGCCTCGCCGTTCTAGACTAATGTGGCCGTAATGAACCGTCGTACTTCTAATCATCCATCTTTTTGAGAATTCTCTGCATTCCTACGCACCTGCTCGCTCAACAGAGCAACTACAACCGGTCCCTTTTCGCCGAGTCCTAACCTGTTCCAACAAGAAATTGCCGAGGTCCCTTTGATCCTCTCACTCAAGAATTCGTGCATTAAAATTTTCAACTTCCATGGTTGATTCGCATAAAGTGTCTGAAGATGTTATTAAGACTAATTGCCCAGAAGTTCTGCGTCCTCCAATCTGTCACAAACCTAACACCGCTTTGTCATTTGCGCGAAATCAGCCACAACAAAGCCACTTGATGAATGCAGGATGGCCACTTGATATATTAATACAGCATACCAATTAAACACACCATTGACACTTCCATTTCAACAATGCTCGCTTATTACTTTGGCATTTTCTATTCATATCAGCACCCATTGCTCGTTTTTTGTAAAGTCTTTAGTTTTTGTACCTTGGGATTGGCCCAGGTACCTATGAACAGTTGTTCATAACCTACCCGTCTCCCCTTTTTCTGACTCCTAACCAAATGAATCGTGACCCTAACTTGACCCCAAGAACCAAAACGATGCAGAGAATTTTGCCAGTACCTACACTCTGTAGTATGGCGGCCCATTTTGGAAAATGGCGCACATTTTTGTCTCTTTTGATGCAGCAATAACTCAGGGTCCCCACGCCTTGGATTCCCTAGAAATAAAATATTCTGGTTGAACTCCACTGACACATACCTTTAAAAATTTTACAGATTTTTACCGCATTCTTGAATTGTGCTCACCATGTTTGCAACAATTAAGTCTGGTCTTGACTTGAATTTTTTCTGAAGTTGCGTGTACCCGCCTTCCTACGTGTGTTATTGTTTGTTAACTACTTCGAAAGTACTCTCCACTCTCAGTCCAAACACCCTCTAAGTGAGTCTTAAATTATTTTTCTCTCTTTTATTTACTTAAGGTCTTCCGTTCTTCCACGGAAGACGCTTATAGTGATTCCTCTCTTATGTTTCTTTTTTCTCTTTTTATTATTATTTTCCATTGTTTTCTTTCTTTTCTTACCGATTTTGTGGGCACGCGATTTCTCGAACTGGCTTGGATGGATCTATTCCCATAGCAACTCTTTTCAAAAGACTCCCATTATGGGACGACAAGGCACCCCCTGGTGTTCCGACGGCCATAAGGCCCATTTCCCCGAGACAAACTCGGAGGGCGCGTGCAGCGAATCAATCGGTATAGCCAAAAAGAACACTAAGTGAATAATAAAGAGAAAGACATAAACGTAACTAATACCAAGATGTTGGCTTTAACCGAGGTGATAACGGAAGTCAACCTTTTATTTATTATACTTATGAATTACATTCATTAAGTATTTTTTACAGGAAAAAAAATAAGGGACACTTCTTAATACAGGGTTTTTGGCATCCCGCAGGTTCGGGTAAGAGGATTTATTATACACCATAACAACGCGCTAGCCAGGGAGGTACTACGATGGTCAATTCTTCAAAAACCTGTTTCATATACACTCTGAAGACCGGGGCTAAAACTGGTCTTTCAGAAGTATTTTTGCGTGTCAGTGCTCCCCTGGCACTTTTGTGGCGTATTTTCTTTTGCTCGTCGCTCTGCGTTCAAACTGTGATTGGGAAGGTTGACTTCTCCTGTGCGCACAAGGTAAGAACGTGAGAATCGAGAGGAGGTTCTTGACTACATCATCAACAGCCTCCTAAGTTCTTTTGCGGAACTTGTCTTTTGCGACTGAAACCGGAGTATTAATATTCATACAAGTTGCAACAAGTTAGGAATAGACTAGCACATGCATATGAAAGATCTCAACCCGTAAACCCTTATATCACTCGTCGTACCACTTACATAGTATCAAAACTTCTCATATCTTAATATCAGACACAAAATCACATGACAGCACAAATCTCATTTAAATTAAAAGCGGTTGTATTGTTGGTTTAACAAAGCTAGACAACAGTGTAATTAATTGCATTTAAAGATCAAAGAATTCACATTTTCTCAGCAAGCCGTAACTTAAACACACCAATTTCATTAAGTTAATATTTAACAAGACGGAAACTATAGGAAACAACATGTACAATTCTGATGATTTCAGCTCAATAACCACATAAATCCCTAACACATTACCAAACAGAACAACCCATGAAACTCACAAATTACCTCTAGTTAACGCTTGGGTTTAGGTTGCGGGAAGTCCGCTCTCATGGGGGGTCAATCTTCTTTGGGTTGTACACTACTCATTATTTCCAAATCAGGCGGTGGAAACCGCTTTCAATTTCTTATTCAGACATCGATGAGAAATCACTTCTCAAAAAAAGAATCTTTGATGCTAAAATCTGTGGCCAAGAGCTTACATGAAACTTACTGCTTTTCTTTGTTTTTTTTAATCGCTTTATTTTCAAGTTGCACTACTTTAAATGGGAGCTTGTTTACATCTCTCCATAATGAGTCTTATTTATGACTTTTAGTTAAACTTTTCATGGGGTTTTAATTTTGGTGGTTTTATACATTTTTTCTGGTCTGTCAAATGTCGACTTGATTGCAGAACAAATTACACTCTTCCTGGCCAGGAGTAAATAAAGGAATTTTAGGTCCATATAACTTTAATATACGGGAGTATTACTAGGGTTACCCCATCTAGGGAGCATTAAATTACTAACTGATAAGTTTAGCTGGGTCTTGTTACTGATTTGTCTCTGAGAACCATTCTAGTCAGTCATGGGTGCCACGGATACAATAGACAGTTCAGCGTCTTCACATGGTCCATCCTAACTTCTTTCTTACATATAAGCTCGGTTACATTGCCATCCTTGTGAGTTCGTATATATTCACCAGATTTGATTTGTCAAAGAGTATCTTGACTACATAGGAATATATTTATTTTTTACTTGACACGTGCCTCGAATTACATTATATACCTCATTGAACAGTGATACAAGGTCACTAGGTTGGCCTAAACACTCCACTAGGAAACAGAGGTTTGGTTTTAGTTAGCCAAGCACATGCCCACCAAGACCAGGGATTCAGCGGCGTTTAAGTTCTAGTCATAATAGTGTATTTACTGTTGGTTCATCGAATTCCAGAGTACTACTGGAAATAACAAAATCTCAAAGGGAAAGGAAATGGATCAACTGACAGGTACTAAACATTCTAGCTAATTGCAATCAATCTATATGACAAAACATCAGTACGTTGTTTCATATTGATGAAACAAGGGGATATTTACGAACACCGGAATGCATTTCAACCAATTACATCGAAGTGTATTCTCTGCCAAATTCTACTGGATGCTTTAAGTACCTTTAACTAACATACTATTAGTCACTATTGAGGTCTTCGTAGTGACTCCCGACCGCGTGCCATGATCACTGTCTTTGCTCCATATTTTTGTTTATCAGTAGGTATTAGTCCCGCAATTTCTGCAATTCATGCTTCCAGTGTTGGCCCGGTTTTTCTCTGTTGAAGTCCCGTCCATCTTACCATTCAGAAATAACGTGCACGGGCCTGAATTCTCTTCACGACTTCAGATTAATTGCAACAGACGCGGTTATTTTGAACCATGAGATCAACATTCACTACTGTCTGGTCAGATGTGGTCTATTGAAGTGGCTCGCAAACATTCATACTTTATAAATTATTTTACAATCAAAAATAAAGGAAAAGTTCATTATTGATGCTGTCTATACAATTTATACTGTTGCATATGGTCAAAAATTCTAGAATCTATCTCTAATACAAGTCTAAATGAAGAGACATCAGGTTGCTAGGGTATTCTATTCAGTACTGCGATGTCACATAACTTTTACCAATCTTCCTAGATGAACCTTGCCGCCCGAAGTTGATAAGATTTTGCAACATCTATTGTGTAATTAGGATGTAATATTCCAATCAGAGAGTTTTATTGCCAATGCCCCATACAGACATAGCCAATAGAGATATTATACCCAGAACCTTTTTTTTTAAATTAATAGGACAGGAGCTTAAGAAACCAATCAAATAATATAGCTCTTTTTCACCATAGCCAAGGGTAGTTCAAGTTTAGTAGACCCAATTTGGACAAATGTGACTGCACCTAAACATATTCGAATATACCAAATATACATGCTATATTGCAACATACAAGTAAATTTTAACAGGTAAGAGTACCAGACATTAAAATTATGCTAATGAGTCTTAGGTAGTAATTATAAAAACTGACTTTGAATTGGCAGAGTAAAGAGTGTAATCTTCCTATTGACGATCGTAAATTCAACCATTAATCTTACTCGTCGCAGAAGATATCTTGTGTCCTATACATTGTTTTCTGTGTGAGTGGGTAGGCAGCGTGAATCGCGCACAACCGCTGCTCTTTTCCTCTTTTGCCGCCGCTTTCTTCATCACTGGGATGGCCTGGTCGGATTTCCTTCTCTGGTTCCGCATCCTCCGGAGGGTGTGACGAGCGACTTTTCAGCCCTCCTCCGGGCATGGAATGTCATTAGCCTTTGTCTGACACGCCAACACCTGTTATAATAATATGTTTGTATGCTAAGTATTAGGCTGCTGGTAGAAGGAAGAAGTCTCTATAAAGGACCCTCTTGTAATTTAGTCACTTGTAACTTCACTGTTAAGCAAAAGTCACTTTAGTATGAGAGTCAATCTCATTGTACGGAATTGTTATTGTCACATCATGAATTCTACAAATCTTCTCTCTGCATGTTCTTGCCATTTAAAATCATTTAAACTGTGACAGCCTTCGGGATTCACTCTTTTCTGCTTGGTCGATATCATTGTATCGAACATCTTGCAATGGCATTTTGCCATGTCTCCTTCTTATTGTAGAAGAAGTGGCTGGTCGCGGGATTGAAATCACATCATCAGATTTCATTATATCATTACGTATTCATTTTACTTCTATTAAGTTTCAATCATCGTTATCTTTAAAACATCGTAACTTTCGCTGAGATCATAGAAATTTTCATTGATTTATTGAAGTCGGTGGTTCACTTGTAACACTAGTATTGTTCTTTATTTACTTTCAACATAATCAATGAGTTTCTAATACTTATATACAATCAAGCATGACATAAAACGTGCAGTCCTTGCAGGGCTACATTTTTATAGATTTTACTTTTACATTATTACAACTTCAAACTACTGAGGGCTAGGTACTATTTAGCTTCAGCATATCATAATTATTTAGTATTACAAGTTGTTTCATAAACTTCTCTTGTTAACTATCTATGTAAATGGGTGCGGTAACTATCGATCGTGCTACTGAGTATGTTGTCTATTGCTCTGGAGTGATGTGGTGATCGAAGATGTTCCTAACTGATGAGCCTGTTATTCGCTCTGTGCTCGATTTGTATTCTCCCTCACCTCTTTACATCTTGTAATTGTATGTCCTGGACGACTAGTTCCCATTATCTTGCGGACGTACTGAGTACTGATCTAGACTAGAATGTTCTACTCGACAGATGTCTCTGTATTTTTCATTATTCATTTATTTCGGTCGGAGGATTATCCCACGATCTGTTACTCAGAATTCCTCACACAGGAAATGCTTGTTCGATTTGTCTGTTCGAACGTTATGCCTATTCGGTCGTAACACATTTCGTTGGATGGTTCATTTCGACACACCCGTGCAGTTACACGATTTTATTATGGACATGCTTCTCCGTTTCATGTAAATCGTCGACTCCTAAATGTGAGGGCCATGCGACTTTTCTTTCAGGGATGAATGACTATTTGGCCGGAGTTTCCTCCTAACAGAAATGGCTGGCTATGTTGCTCTCTTGGTAGCGGGCTCTTTACGTTCCTATCAAACAAACAGCCCTGTATTGGAAAGACAAAAGAAATAAGTCACATGTATATACAGTGAAACCTATCTTAATAATCTTTTCTCATGTACAAGTGGACACCTCGTTGTTGTTTCTAAATCCAAAACTAATCCAGTACAGTAAACCTGTTTGATTTGACATGCAGTGGGAGAACAAATCCTTGTGTCAGATTAGACAGGTTGAATTAAAAATACACCAGTTTGTAATGAGTCCGTAGAGGGGTAAATTTCAACCGTCAATAATGGATTACAACAGCTGTAACACGCTGGCTTATCTGTAAAGTATTATGTAGCATTCTAAATAAATACTATGTAGTATTCTGTAAGTAACTATGTAAGGATTCTGTCAGTCTCATGTAGCATTCTATAAGTACTATAGTTAGCATTCTATAAGCTCTACTGTAAAGTACTCTATAAGTACATATGTAGTAGTTCTTAACCGTACTATGTAGGAATTTCTGTAAGTAACTATGTAGTATTTCTGTAAAGTATTCTCTATGTAGCATTCTATAAGTACTTAAGTAGGATCTGTAAGTACCCTATGTAGTATCTTAAGGACTATGTAGGATGTCTATAAGTTACTATGTACGCATTTCTAATACGTACTATGTGTATTCTGTAAAGTACTGTCAGATCATTCTGTCAGTAACTATGTCCAGCAATTCTAATAAGTACTCATGTATGATATTCCTGTAAGTATATGTAGTCATTCTGTAAGTACTATGTAGCATTCTATAAGTAACTATGTAGTTTTCTGTTAAGTACTATGTAGTATTCTGTAATACTATGTAGCAATTCTTCATCCAAGAGCTCATGTAGTATTCTGTAAGTACTATGTAGTATACATTCTCGTGAACGTAACTATGTAGTGTTCTGTTGCAGTACTATGGTAGTATTCTGTAAAGTACTCATATGGCTAAGTATTCTATAAGTACTATGTAGTATTCTGTAGTAATATGTAGTATTCTGTAAAGTTACTTATGTAGTAGTTCTGTAAGTACTAATGTAGTTAATTCTGTAAGTACTCATGTAGCATTTCTTAAGTACTGAATGTAATAATTCTTAAGTTTACTATGTAGTGTTTCTGTAAGTAACTATGTTAGTATTATATAAAGTAACTCATGTAAGTATTGTCTGTAAGTACTATGTAGTGTTCTGTAAGTACTAATGTAAGTATTCTATACCACAGTACTATGTAGTGTTCCTGTAAAGTAACTATGTACGTGTTCTGTAGATACTCCATAGTACGTATTCTACTAAGTACTAATGTAGGTGATTCTGTAAGTACTTATAAGTATTGCTGTAAGTAAGCCTATGTAGTATTCACTGTAAGTACTATGTAGCATTATAATAAAGTACTATGTAGTATTCAGTCTATGTAGTGTTCCTGTAAGTACTATGTAGTATTCTGTAAAGTACTATGAGTATTCTGTAAGTATATGTAGCAATTCTATAAGTTACTCATGTAATATTTTATAAGTACTGATGTAGTGTTCTGTAAGTTACTCTATGTAGTATTCCTATGAGTACTTCATGGTAGTATTCTGTAGAGTACTCTGATGTAGTAGTTCTGTAAGGTACTCATGTCAGTATTCTATAAGTTACTAATGTTTAGTATTCTGTAAAGTACTATAAAGATAAATATCTGTAAGTACTTACATGTAGTATTCTGTTAAGTACTATTAGCATTCCTGTAATACTATGTAAGTCCATTCAGTACTAATGTATGTGTTCTGTAAGTATACATGTAGGCATTCTAATAAGTTAACTATGGTAGTAATTCTGTACAGTACCGTATGTAGTATTTTCTACTCAGTACTATTATGTAGTATTTCTGTAAGTACTATGTTACGTATTATCCCATAATACTATGTAGCATGTCTATAAAAGTACCTACTATGTAGTATTCTCTGTAACGTACTAACGGATGTGACGTGTTCTGTGAGTACTATGTAGTATTCTATAAGTAACTCATGTAGTATTCTGTTAAGGGTACCTCCGATGTAGGATTCTGTGAGCTACTTATGTAGTGATGTGACTTTTTAAAAACCATTATTGGCAATTTGTTAATCATCTAACAATTTGCAAATTATATTGTTCTACATAATTATGTGTGTGCGGTCCTACACCTTAAACTCTCAAATCAATCAAATTATAACTGTAAACTAATTCTAATAAATGTCGGAAAATAAAATACATGTAGTGATTTTCTCATTAGTACTTGACTTTTACATCAATACGACCAGATACAGTGTTGTATTTGGATAGAAAACATTTTTTTCATCAAACATGAAAGTTGGTTCAAGCCTAAGAAAAAAAAACCCATAAGGATCACAAATCCTTGTTGTAGTAAATCCGTCTCTACGTAATGGCATTTGGCTGGACGTTGGCCCGTCTCTTCATCCTGATAGCAAGCACCTTTGTTTACCTGCCAATAACACGAGCTGATTGTATCAGGAACAACACAACTGAGCACTACACGGTAAACACATCATAGTCGCAGAATAGGGGAAAAACGAATCAGAAAAGGAATACATACACATACATGCAACACTTCCCGATTTAGGCGGGCTGACACAGGATTCTCGCTGATTCTTACGCCTTGAAAAAAGCCATTCCCCGCTTTCCCCCGATGCGGGGATCGAAAGCAAAAAAACCCAGAAATCCCGATTTTATAAAAATATGGCAACACGACCCGATTTCGAACAGCCCGAATTTTAACCAATACACCCCGCGCGCCATATTTTCTTTGTGGCCGAGCCCCCATCAAGACAATCGGTAGCGGGCCATTGTTGTTGACATTCCTGCACATAGGCTCGAGAAAGTGTTCTTGTCTCTGCCTTAAAACTGTGTCATGGACTAATTTGTTGGATGCAAGTTAATCAGCAATATAACGGGAGAAATGGACTTTCAAATGGCAAATCCTGTACAAACCGGCGTGGGTGAAAGCGACTCCGACTTCTTTGATAGTTAGGTTTACGAACCATCAAACAATTTCGGGAGACTCGACACGCTCTGGGATATAGGTATGTCATGTCTTAATATGTTGTATTTAAAAAATATAGTGATGCATTAAAAATATATATGGGGAACTAAGTATTTTAACGACGTTGTGACAAGATATTCGAACCATATCTGCTCCATTTTTAAAAAAATTAAACGTTGAAATTTAGACATCGGACAATTATAGCCTAAGTACACATAAAAAAATATATATTTTGATTTCAAGATGTCATGTGTGCAATGATCTTGGTTCACAAAGTTTGTAGCTGAGGGCAGGAACGGGCAATAATCATGTTATTAGCATCGCGGAAGAGTTAATTTTCCTTTAGTAAGGTTACTTTCTCTTTGATTTTGATTTACCTATAGAATAGGCAAAATTTTCAAAAAAACTTAAAAAAATGTTACATTTGAAATCCGGAAGTAACAAATGTGAAACGACCTTGGTAGGGGGATGGGGTGGGGGATCAAACTTAAAAATGTTAGCATTTGAAGAAGTACAATTGAAACGACCCTTGTAGGGGGATGGTGGGGGATGGTGGGTGGATCACAACACACCAAAATTAACGGACACAAACGACATATTTTTAATTCGCGAATGCTAAATAACACTGATTATGCCGCAGAGTACGTTTCCTCTTTCTGTTTGCAAAATTGTTTTATCATCAAACTCTGCAAGTCCAGGCCATGTTCACGTTTAAACAGCAAGATGCATGTGGCTTTAAATCTAGTTCAAGTTTTAAAAAAGACGGCAACTTTAATAATAAATTTGACCTTATTTCCACTTATTTGGCTGGGGCAAAATACTAAATATAATAATACTAGCAACGTAAATTATCTTTATCTACATATTGTTGCAATAGTTCGAGAATTTGAAATTAATAAATTATGCCATATTTTTTCAAAAGTATGGTTTTAATTTTAATTATCTTATAGTTTTTGTTACAGAAGTTAAGAGGCAAAAAGAACTTGTACATGTTGGTTTGATATATTTGGAGATTACATGTACATAATCAATTCAGATGTAATTTGTACGTTTATTCACCACAAAATGTCGGGCGAATGTTAGACTTTTGAAAAAGCTAGTTCGCGTAGTAGGTCGAAATCCCCCATGGAGATTTTCAAAAAGTTGGCATTGTATGATACATTGTAAACATTACCAGAATAAGGAAAAAACGATTCTTGAAAAAGGAATTATGTAATGGTAAACCATCTACCAGAATAGGAAAAAAAAAGGAATCTTAAAAGGATATGCTCTACTCTAGTAAACACCTCTACCTGAATAGGGAAAAAAAGATCTTTTAGGAATGATGTACCTGGTAACCACATGCTAAACCTTGAATAGGAAAAACATGACCCTTACAGTGATTTTTAAGGGCCTGTTTCCAAGGGTTCCGAAATTTCAGCCTTTTTTCCCCTCCCAAAAAATTGGCTTTTTTTTTTTTTCGCCGCACAATTCAGCGTTCCATATATACATAAGGAAAGGAAAAAGTATTTGTAAAAAAATATAAAATTCAGTATGAAAATATACCTAC
>CAJDSM010039179.1:8627-26917 GCA_903981925.1 Ostrea lurida
ACCAGAGAAAGACTTCTGTATCTTTTTGAATTTCATTACACTGTGGATTTCTTTTAAGGAAATCAAAATATAATAAACGGTAAAAATGTGAACCACGAAATTGCCCCTGGGTCAAAATGTAAAAACACCCAGCGAAAAATAAGCCTAAAAGACGACTGTCTACTAAACGTGGGCAGTTATAATAATGGGGGGAGAGGGTAAACGTCAATAGTCACGCAAAATCTCCTTATATGGAGTAGAATTCAAAAAATCAACGCTTGAAATGGTTTTTGTAGTAAATAGCTTATTTCGACGTATTTTCTGAACTGTAAATGCAGAAATAATAATGAATTATATATCAATTCATACTTATGATAGCTTGTTAAATACGTGTAACTATTGTTAACAAAGAGAAAAGGTCATGTGTAATACATCGCAAACCAATTAATACGTACTATTGCGCATGTTCTACATCCGCAGGCGACTTTTGTTTGTTGTTCATAGGTTTTGGTAATATTATAAATAATAAGAAACAACGTGTTTGTTCTACTTTCAATGTTGTAATTACGTATGAAGCATAACTTAAATAAATGTTACATAGAAAAACAAATATGAGATTCTAATTTTTCTAAAAATCAGCTTATGCTACTTAAAGGGGGCTAAGAATTTTATATCAAACAACAACCAAAGGCTCAAAAATTGAATATCCCAAGCATTTAGAAATCCCACTGTACAAATAATCTATTTTTACACAATATTCAAATAGTTCCAGTTCTCCGTACTAAATAGTTCTCATACTGCATGATATTGCTGTCGCTAGTGTTTATAATTCCATAAAAATGGATTGAACGAAAGAGTTCATAAATGTATAAAAAAGATTCTTGTGTTAAGTTGGTCAATTTTTAATGTATCCAATCCTGTTGCAATAAGAAATGTTATACTCTTAATAAAACTATGTGTTTCCCTCTGTTGCCTGGGAATTTGACTGTAGAGTAAATGCTCTCTCTCGACAGGAGTAAGGGTTACTAGTGAGAACCTCCGATATCTTGTAACCCACGGAAATAATCTAAACCATGAAGACAACCAAGTTCACATCGATGTAAATAAATGTGATGTGTTGATTCCATCGTCACAGAACAGCCTGTAACTGTCACATTCTGAAGACATAAACGAGTTTCCCCGCTGGATGTTTGCTTTAATATATATATTTAATGAATATCTCAAGGTAAGATACCTCATGTGAATTATCAATATTTTAGGCATGAAAGTGAAAAAAAATAACCGTATTATTTTGCTACTAATATTCTTACAATTGATCAATAGCTAAAGATGCTTTTAAAAATACCAGATATACATGTCAAGTAAAAAAAACGGCATAGTTTCCATTTAAATGAATGATAAAAATGCATAAAAAAATTACTTATTTGTTAATGTCACCAATTCTTTGAAAATGCTACTTTATAAATAGGTAATTCAATTACGGATATCAGAAATGACATACAGTAGAGTTAATTCCAGACAAGATTTATTGCTCTTGACAACTTTTTTGTATCCTGAATAATTGGAAATCATTTGATTGCTTAGAGAAATAAAAACTTCATGCGCAAAGTTTAATCAAATATAAGAAAAAAAAAAATAATGACGTCACATGAGGGTGAACTACTTACATAATAATATAACAAACTGTGTTCTGTCCGATACAAATCCATATCTTTCGCATGTTACTTTTTAGTACGCCAGAAATAGCTTTCAAAGCTGGGAAATCCGTCCCCTGTAATATTCCTGATGATGTTGTTGGCTTTGGTCCTATGTAGGCTGATCATCCAGAACCGCACTATGGAAAGAATTCACATTTTAAAATTCTTTTGATCAGTTCTAAGTAGCTCTATGCACTATCATCAATATACTAATTATTTATCTATTAAATATGTGTTTGATCGAGGCAGGCTACTGACTAACAAGTTGTGTTGCAGGGATTTTAAACAGTTTTGTTCAAGTCAGCATTTTGCAAATTATAAGGTCTTTATGAATGTAATAGTTTGCCAATACAGCCTGAATTGGACCACAATGCTGCCTGACATGTTTTTTCCTTTCATTAATCAATTCAAAATTAAATATAAAAAAGCAGTAAACGCCATAATAGTGAGCTATCATAACCTAGAGCAAACAATGCAACTGAATTAGGGGAGAGAATCTCCTCCTAAATTAATTTTCTGCAATCAAATTCTGAACCAAAAGGATGTACGGTCCATATCTGGGGGATTGTCTACGGACTGATTTAAACGTGGCATCTCTAGTACTTGTGTAATTGTTATAGTAGAACGAGTTGCCGGAAATTAAGTCCGTCCAGAATGGACAAATAATTCGTCTCCTGATTTACAGATGATGACGTCAGATCAATATATAGAGAAGCTATTATATTCTCTCCAAGACTAATGACTTTCCATTACTTCCAATCTGAAAAATAAGATATATCCATTGAAACAGTTGACTTATACAGTGAATGTAAATAATTAGAGAAGCATATAATTTTCATCATACATCAACTTCTGATAATATAAAAATGGGAAGTAAACAATGTGTTAATCGTAATCATAGACTCCAAAAAAACATATAACAAAATTTCGAGTCTAGTGGAACACGGACCTCCGACAAAGCGAAGGTGATCAGGTGCCATGGAGGAGTAGCATCCTCTAGCTGACCGGTCACACCGCCGTGGCCCGTAGTTCGAAGCATTAGTAAACGGGGATTACCGTCGCAAATCTAGTAGGAAATATGACAGTCAAAAAGGCTAATCAGGTAATGGAAATATCTCACATAACTTTGTCGAATGTTCTCTGTCCCGTCACCAATGTAAACATGCGTTGGGGGGATTCCCGCAGGACTTGTTACATCATCTCCGGAAATACTCATATCATGAACTTCCTCTCCGAATGAAAAACTTTCTGTGCAATCAAAATTCCGGTGATGATGAATTCATATAATTGTGTGACTCAAATCAGAACGTCAATAAGTTGATAACAGATTTTTTTTATCCCCCCCCCCCAATATTTCAATACAAAGTTTGGATGTCAAATCAAAATTCAGACAAAATACTCGTGTTTGCAGAACTTGCGTTGTGGTAAGCGTGGTACGAAGTTTCTGAATGGAGTCGTTATGGGACTTCTGCTGTGGTGGTTGTTGAGGTAACTTTGTGTTGTTTGTTGTTGTGGAGCCTGTGTTGTTGTTGTTGTTGTTGTTGTTTGGAGCCTGTGTTGTTATTGGATCCTGTGGTGTGTTGTTGAGCTTGTGGTTGTTGTTGGAGCCTGTGTTGTTGTTGGAGCTGTGTTGTTGGAGCCTGTTGGTTGTTGTTGTTGGAGCCTGCATTGTTGTTCATGATCCTGTGGGTTGTTGTTTGTAGTTGGAGCCTGTGTTGTTGTTGGAACTTGTGTTGTTGTTAGAGCCTGTGTTGTTGTTGTTGGAGCCTGTGTTGTTGTTGGAGCCTGTGTGTTGTTGTTGTTTGTTGTTGTTGGAGCTTGTGTTGTGTTGGAGCCTGTGTTTTGTTTGGAACTTGTGTGTTGTTGGAGCCTGGTTGTTGTTGGAATGCCTGTGTTTGTTGCTGTTTGTTATTGGAGCCTGTGTTTTGTTGATGGAGCCTGCTTTGCTGGAACCTGCGTTGTTGGAGCCTGTGTTGTTGTTGGAGCCTGTGTTGTTGTTGTTTGAGCCTGTGTTGTTTGTTGGAGCTGTGTTGCTTGTTTGTTGTTGAGCTTGTGTTGTTGTTGTTGTTGGAGCCTGTGTTGTTGTTAAAGCTTGTTTTTGTTGGAGCCCTGTGGTTTGTTTGTTGGAGCATGTGTTGTTGTTGTTGGAGCCTGTGTTTGTTGTTTTGTTGTTGTTGTTGTTGGAGCCTGTGTTGTTGGAGCCTGTGTTGTTGTTGGAGCCTGTGTTGTTGTTGGAGCCTGGTCGTTGTTGTTGGAGCCTGTGTTGCAGGAGCCTGGTTGTTGTTGGTGGTGGAGCTGTGTTGTTGGAGGCCTTTGTTGTTGCTGCTGGAGCCTGTGGATTGTTGTTGGAGCCTGTGTTGTTGTTGGAGCTTGTGTTGTTGGTTGGAAGCTTGTGTTGTTGTTGGAGCCCTGTGTTGTTGTTGGAGCCCGTGTGTGTTGGAACATGTGTTGTTGTTGGGAGCCTGTGTTGCCTGGAGCCTGTGTTGGTTGTTGGTGGAGCCGTGTTTGTTGAGCCTGTGTTGTTGGAGCCCTGTGTTGTTGCTCTGGAGCCTGCGTTGTTGGAGCTTGTGTTGTTGTTGGAGCCTGTGTTGTTGTTGCTGGGCGTGTTGTTATTGGATCCTGTGTTGTTGTTGAGCCTGTGTTGTTGTTGGAGCCTGTGTTTGTTTGGAGCCTGTGTTGTTGTTTGGAGCTGTTTTGCTGGAGTGCGTTGTTGGAGCCTGTGTTGTTGTTTGGAGCTTTGTTGTTGTTGTTGGGCTGTGTTGTTGTTGGAGCCTGTGTTGTTGTTGTTGTTGTTGTTGACCTGTGTTGTTGTTGTTGTTGGAGCCTGTGTTGTTGTTGGAACCTGTTGTTGTTGTTGGAGCCTGTGTTGCTGGAGCCTGTGTTTGTTTGTTGGTGGCGCCTGTGTGTGGAGCCTGTGTTGTTGGAGCTGTGTTGTTGGAGCGTGTTGTTGGAGCCTGTGTTGTTGTTTGTTGTTGTTGGAGCCTGTGTTGTTGTTGTTTGTTGGAGCCTGTGTTGTTGTTGGAACCTGTGTTGTTGTTGGAGCCTGTGTTGCTGGAGCCTGTGTTGTTTGTTGATGGAGCCTGTGTTGTTGGAGCCTGTTTTGTGACCTGCGTTGTTGGAGCCTGTGTTGTTTGGACCTGTTGTTGTGGAGCCTGTGTTGTTGTTGTGGAGCCTGTGTTGTTGGAGCCTGTGTTGTTGGAGCCTGTGTTGTTGGAGCCTGTGGTGTTGGGAGCCTGTGTTGTTTTGTTGTTGTTGTTGTTGGAGCCTGGTGTTGTGTTGTTGTTGGAGCCTGTGTTGTTGTTTGGACCTGTGTTGTTGTTGGAGCCTGTGTTTCTGGCCTGTGTTTGTTGTTGTGGAGCCCTGTGTTGTTGAGCCTGTGTTGTTGAACCTGCGTTGTTGAGCTTGTTGTGGGCCTTGTTGTTGGAGCCTGTGTTGTTGTTGGTGGAGCCTGTGTTGTTGGCGCCTGTGTTTTGGAGCCTGTGTTGTTGTTGTTTGTTGTTTTTGTTGGAGCCTGTGTTGTTGTTTTTGTTGTGGAGCCTGTGTTGTTTGTGGAACTGTGTTGTTGTTTGGAGCCTGTGTTGCTGGAGCCTGGTTGTTGTTGGTGGAGCGCCGTGTTGTTGGAGCCTGTGTTGTTGGAACCTGCGTTGTTGCGCCTGGTGTTGTGAGGCCTGTGTTGTTGGAGCCTGTGTTATTATTGGAGCATTGTTGTTGGAGCCTGGTTGTTGCTGCTGGAGCCTCGTTGTTAGAGCTGTGTTGTTTTGTTGGAGCTGTGTTGTTGTTGTGGAGCTTGTGTTTGTTATTGGATCTGTGTTGTTGTTGGAAGCCTGTGTTTTGTTGTTGGAGCCTGTGTTTTTTGGAGCTGTGTTGGTTTGTGGAGCCTGTTTGTTGGAAGCTGTTTTGCTGGAGCCTGCGTTGTTGGAGCCTGTTGTTGTTGTTGGCGCTTGGTGTTGTTGTTTGGAGCCTGGTGTTGATTGTTGGAGCCCTGTGTTGTTGTTTGTTGGTTGTTGGAGCCTGTGGTGTTGTTGTTGTTTTGGGGAGCCTGGTTGGGGGGTTGTTGTTGGAACCTGTGTTGTTGTTGGAAACCGTGTTGTTGTTGGATGCCGTGTTGTTGTTGTTGTTTGGAGCCTGTGTTGTTGTTTTGTGTGGAGCCTGTGTTGTTGTTGGAGACCTGTGTTGTTGTTGGAACCTGTGTTGTTTGTTGGAGCCTGTGTTGCTGGAGCCCTGCTGTTGTGTTGTTGTTGGAGCCTGTGTTGTTGTTGGAGCCTGTGTTTGTTGTTGTTGACGGAGCCTGTGTTGTTTTTGTTGTGGAGCCTGTGTTTGTGTTGTTGTTGTTGGAGCCCTGTGTTGTTTTTGGCTCTGTGGTTGTTATTGGAGCCTGTGTTTTGTTGGAGCCTGGTGTTTGCTGTTGTTGGCTGTTGGTGTTGATGGGGCCTGTGTTGTTTGGATGGATTATGTTTTTGCTGCAGCTGGATTCTGAGTTTGTTGTTGTAGTGGACGGACTCTGTGTTGTTGAATGAAAAGAACTTTTGTTTGTTGTTAAACAAGTTTCTGTGTTGTGACGGAGCCTGTGGTGTTGGTGTTTGAAGTGTGTGGGTTGAATTCATTGTTGACGTACTTTGTTTTGGGTAAAGATCCAGTTGGTATAGATTCCCCGTTCTGTACAAGTGAAATGTCCATAAATGATAACAATTCTTGCTGTTATTTCCTTGGTGTATCATCCTAATTTAACTCAATTAATTTCAAAATAACGAAAATAACTGAATTAAGAGGTTGTAAGGGTGAGGTTTGAAGTGATGTAATTTTTTGGAAGTTGTATTTTTGATTTCTACATTCAAAGAGAATCGGGAAAATGAAAAAGAAAAATTTGGGTTTTTTATGCTTGTTTCGAGCTACAGTGTTTTAAACATGACTTTTGCACTTAAATTTACACAAGATTTTATTCATTTAAACTACATTCGTCCTGATCATTACATGATAGATACATAATAATGTTTCTAACAATAAGAGATGAAAAGGATTTAATACTTGCAATGGAAATAAATAATGACTTTCTGCACTTGATAAAATGGAAAAATTGAATATTCTCGAGTGGGACGTACATAAATCATCAATCAATCAATCAATTCCTATTTTATCAATGTTTGTAGTAGCATAACAGGCGGAATGAATATCAAGGGTCCATACGCAACGTTGTTAATCTGTATATACGTATTTATAGATCTATTCTTAATATAAAATCATAGTACCCTTAATATTCTTTTGAGAAAAAATCAAGACCATATTTCCTGTGTTTTGAAAAGATAACAGCTGAGAAGAATGTAATTTGCACAATTTTAATACAGTTTCTAAGTTTTTCAGTTCCCAGCACAGTCTTTTATCTAATTTGCGTCACAGTCCAGGTAATTTCCATTGTAGAAATAATGGGTACCAGTTTCACACCTATCTAGCCCTATAAATAATTTCTCAAAACTCCAGTCGAAAATTCACACCTTGGATAACAAAGCCGTGTTTCAATACAGGATCCATGATTTTGTTAAACAAACAACAACTCGGGGTTTTATCGGATGACTCCCCACGACCTGCACAGCTGACTCCATGTTCTTAATTGATAATTTGGATAAAATCCTAAGTTTAGAACTGCCACAAATCAGAAACCATCAGACTATTACGTGCGCGTTTTAAAACGAAGTCACAGTTAGGGGCGATAACTCTCAGATTAACCAGCCTCTTGAAAATCGAAAAGGAAAGTAGGGATCGCGTTGTAATAAAGGAAATATATGGGTCGCTGGAATAAAGGTAAAATACAAGCAAATACACGAAATGGTGAAAAATTCATGGCCATTGGTCGCGTCAGACAGGTGGTCGTTTAATACAGGTAAAATATATAGTGTAACGCGTGGGGGGAATTTGTTTATGGTCACATGGTACGTGAGTCGCCTTAATACAGTGGGGTCGCTATGGCAGTTTTGACTGTACTTGAATTCTGGTTTACCTCTCTAGGAGAAAGCAAATACAAGCACCTGTGCATATACATATGAAAAACACTGTTAGTAGTTGGTATGATTATATTTCCATCATCATCAAAATAATTCTGAAGAATTGAAATAATGTTTTGCGTTTTCTGTAACTCATATATTATATTTGGAACTAGAATAGAAAGCATTTTGGTGAAATGTCACCTTGCGTATCCAATGAGAATGATTGTTTGCAGTGAAAAAGCATATTATAGAATAAAGTTAATTAAATATACAATATAAAAAATATAATAGATATCTTAATGTTTTAGGCACGCCTAATTGTGGTTTAGATTTCATGGTGAATAACATGGGTTTTCAATGTAGGAAAGAGTGGCGATATCATTATATACACTTATAAATAATTGTCCTTTTGTTTTACGATTATTAGATCTATATGAGATTTATAGCAAAGCAAAAATTAAGAATAAATCGAGAAAAATTTACTTACGCATGTCCCATTTGTTGTCAATGGCTGTAGTTTCGTCGAGGAATAACTGATTGGCTGATTGGATTGTATTTGCCGGTGATATAATCTGTATTTTTCCCGGTGGGTTGGTTGTATTTGTCGGTGATGTTGTTGCTAGGACAAAAACATAACTGAAAGAGTGTAATTGCATGCTTCGGAAAGCCGTTTATTAAAACTACTTTCGTTATTTCCAAGGATGCAATGGTGCTGGTAGAAACACAATAATGTTTTCTTGTGTACTTATATGTTCATATCTTATTCCGTCATTGTAAGTGCTTTCAAAATCAGGCGTCATTGAAATCAAAAACTTCCAAATATATTCCGAGTTTTTTAACTAACGTTTTTATGTAATACATATAAATTGGCGAGTTAGCAAAGTGTTAACGTAATCACAATCCCTAAAACACATATAAAAGTCGAGTGTAGGGCAACATGAAAATCCTACAATATAATACAAACAAGGGTTGGGCAAACATGAGGACCCTGGAAACACGAGCGATGGGAATCATGTGCATAGGATGGAGTAACATGCGAGTAAACCTCCGGTCCTCCCAATATAGTAAACTGAATATGGCTTTTAATAAACCTGAATGGTGATTATCTTTCAATAAAATCCCTGATAGAATGCCATTCGTGATTCTTTCCTTTAACATGCCCATAGTTATCACATTCTGCTATTCCAAAAATGTATATAATGCACTTACTCTATTTTTAGTTGCATATATTCATCCGGATCCCATCCAAGAATTAAGTTTGTTCAATAATAAAAGCTTAGTGATATCAAAATTATTTTTTTCATTTTAGTTTGAAGTCCTTCGCAACGAATACGCGTATAATCCGTTTTTATGCAGTCTAATGCACTTTATTTTTAATCAAATGAATCGTTTAGTGGAAAATTTGATATTTTCTACATATGATTCAAATACTTTTTATATAAAGTCGCAGACTCCCCTAATGTTCAGTGTTTTTGAGGTTAGTAGAAATTATGTGATGTAGGAATCTTACAAATCCGGTAAAAGTTCACAGACACGTCCCTCCCAAATGTGCAGTTTATGGGTTTCCCCATCCATTGTGTGAACACAGGTCAATCCCGTGTTTCGTTTCCAATGCAATTTACATTATCCCAACCATATTACAACCCGTCCCTTGTTTCGTAACGGCACAACAATAGCTTTTTCAGAAGTGTTTTCCTTGAACAACATAAGAAATGTTTTTATTGATAAAAACAACATTTGGGGAAAAAGGGCCAAATGGGGAAAATTAAATTGGGGAATAAAAAGATTTATTGCTGAGTCGGAGGTATGGACAGTTGGTCACGAACAATAAGAGTGCACTGAAGTGTATAAAGATTGGTGCTTATATCATTATTTCTAAATGTACGTGGGGTAGATAACTATCTGAACAACATAATTCTGATAATTAAGTACATTCACAATTTTTAACAAAAATCGGATCGATATCACCATCGTTTGGAAAGAAATGGAAAATGGTTTAGGCCTTCAGACTTTGAACGGAAGTTGTGGGTTGAAGTCCTGGCCGTGCACAGTGGAACGTTCAGTCATTGGGAAAAGCACTTTACATCGAATTTCCCCACTCAAGTGTAAAGGGGTATCTGGCTATAGACAGTGAGAAGATATTGTCAGAGATGTTAGAGTTCGAGGCTGTACGGCAGTTTGCACTGAGATGGGTTCTGGATTGTTATGGTCTGCTGGGGTAATAATGTTTGTAAAGCCGCTCTGGGTACTACATGTAGATAGACAAAGTGTATATAAAACCAATCATAATTATATTATATCTAATTTCATTTTTGTTAGTTAATTTCACGCGGGGACTGATTCACGACTTTTAAACATTTTGTTTTTCGCATTAGATATTGAAAATAATAATTCTAAGTATTTGATGTTAAAACCCAAAATTTGAACATTCTGAGTGTAGAGATATGACATTTTCTAAACCCATTATGTGTGATGTAAACAAAGACACGATTTTTTTATGTAATCAAGACTGATGAAAATTTAAATACTGTAATTTCGAACACCAATAAATCATATTTCAAATGGTATGTTACCCGCACAAATACTTCTGATAATATTTATATATGTTTTAAATAGTTTTAATTTTTGTAAGGCAATAAGATATTGGACATATAAATACTCTTTTTAAATATCACTCATAATCGAGCTTCTGTCAAAATGTAGCAATCTTATTTTGTGATGGAACATTTTAAATACATCAGACGGTAATTTTAATCAGAAAAGTGAAATCTATATTTGAAGAAGAAATCGTAACTCAGCCCCTTTAGGTTCAGTTTCAAATTCCTTATTTTTCTCTGGATCTTTTTCTTACAGGATTTGTTCACACAGATTCTTACCAGAAATAGATGGACTGATTGTCGTCAATTTATCAGTTGACAGATGTTTCCCTAAAACTCAATTAGCGTTTTTTTTCTCAGTTTATGATTGCGTATATCCTGTAGGGTATTGTCCGTTTTAAAGAAATTTGATGTTTCTGTTTCGTCGGGATATTCTTGAAAACTATTCAATATTGTAGCGATACCAGCACACCTGTTATTGGCGTGTTCCTGCCAATGTTAGCCGTTCTTTATGTACAGTGACTTTTGGAAGGATAAAGTTACTAACAATGGAAACATCCATAAGACATAGCTTACCTATCCAACACTGCGAATGTACTCACAAATTGTAATTTTAGTTTCAAAGAAATTGGTGATATGATGTTGACGGTGTAAATTATGCAGTCGTACAAAATAGTATCCAAAATAAAAATAGATCCATGGTATCCTAAGATCTACACACACACAGGCTCAATCGTTCGTTCCATATATCATCACAGACTGTTTCCCCATACTCACCGCGTGGATAAACCTCAACTCGTTCCTTCATAAGGAGTGGTCCTCTAGCAATTCGCACTGTGGATAATAAGTGTAACAATGTAACTCGTTACAGGTAACCTGACAAAGGGGGAACGTTATACAAGGGAACAATACAGACATACGAGAAGAGTTCGTTACAAGTAATAACATAGAGGGACGTAACGCACATTTAAGAATGATAACGCAAGAGGTGAGATACGAGATGAACACAATAACCATAATTTAATATAACGTAAGTAGGATAAATATAGCATAGGCAAGATAAACAAAAGATATAGGTAATAGTATAAGGTACAGATGAACAAGTAAATAGGAAGATTAAAGTACACAGAAAAAACATGCCATAGACACGATATAAGATATACACATAAACATGGCAAAGAAGACGTAAGAATGCTGAAAAAGATGGCATAGGTAAAAGTGAGATACATTAGAGGATATCGTAATTTGCGTGATTTGATATTTGCTCTATAAGGAGTTGAAATGGTGTATTTTATTTGCGAGGCTTGCGCAGCGAATAAATGCACCATTTCAAAACGAGTTTTGATAGAGAAAATATCAAATCAATGCAATAGATGAATATTCTATTTATCTCATTCACTCTGCCTATCACTTTTTAGTTCTTTGAGATGCCCCCAATCACAAGAACAGTGATAGAAATTGTGTATGGCGAGGCAGTTTTGATTCGTTTCGTGTTTCTACGCGAGAAAAGGAGATTGCAAATTAAAATATTGCTCGCCCCCACTATTTTTATTCATACTAGAAATTTAAATTCATTTTTAAAGGACGTTTGAATGATTAACATACTCGTGTATTCAAATTCATAACTATTGTATTCTTTTTAAAACTTTAACCGAGTATTGGTGGTAACACCATGACGTTGGCCTAGATCCTTGAAAAAAGTTTTCGTCGCGAGTTTTTTGAAATCCACCTCAACGATCAAGGACAGTGGATCGTGGAATAGCTAAACGGTGTTTAGAAAACAAAGTATTTGTGAATGGAATTACAATGCTTTCAAATTTAAATTTTCACGTCATTGATATTATCGGATCAAATGGGAAGAATTCAGTTCAATGACATTTTGATGAGTAAACAAAGGTAGGCCTAAATAATTTCATAATTCATTACGTCTAGAGATTTCTAATGAATGGAATAAGTTCAGCTATTCTCAGACATTTATGCTCAACATTTCTCTGTTATGAACATCTTGCGAAGTTGTGTTAAAATCAATGCTGAGACTGGGCCAGGCTTTGTTTACAGTCGTTCAGACTCGGGTGAGGTTCTAGAAGATTTTATCAAATGATCTAAATTTGTGTGATAAACACTATAAACCTAAAGAAGTGTTTATTGCGCACTTTAGTGAATATTGTTGAAAAGATTTTTTTCAAGAAAAATATTATTCATAACAAGAAAGTTAAAGAAAGTTAACTAGGGATATTGAAGCGGGTATGATCACAAAAGTAGTTCGACGCGACCGGAAGTCTTCTATCAAACGGGCGTTTGATAAAGCTATGGTTTATCAAACTAGCAATATGCACAACATAAATATAACAGAGGAAGATGCAAGATACAATTAAACATGATGTAAGAAAACATAAGATACAGCTAAGCTGTAAGATACAGCTAAGCATGACATAGGAAGATGTAAGATACCGAAAAATATGACGTAAGATGACAAAGGTATAGATTTAAATGACATAAGAAGATGTAGGGTATACATGTAGGTAAGCATGACATAGGAGGCGATAACGAAGGCAATTTTGCCAAGCTGGAAAATCTTCAATTTTGATTCGCTTTTCCTATCAAGTTTTATATATCTCTTTAGGTTACGTTTCATACATTTTCACATCCAAAACACACAGATACAGTGTTAATAAATAATGTTATTTTAAACTTATAATAATACTTCTACTCATTTCTTACCAGATGAATTCCAATTTGTGGAATTCAGTATATCGCTAGTTGTTGTGCTGGGATCTGGTAATGGAGTTGTCTCTGTACTTGATGAGTTTGCTGAAACATCAGTAGTTGACGATGTGCTTGGGAAACTAGTTGTTGAATTCAGGTCTGTTGCGTTTGCAATCAAATCTACATACACAAAACCTTACAGTTAATGTAAACGGCTAAGGTTATCAGATGTTTTTGTTTGCTATCTTCGTCTTTTCCTAGAGTTGGCGTAATCAGTAAGGACAATAATATGAATGTGTTACCTGCACATGTGTCAGGGAAGTCGATGCAACAATCTCGAAGTTGGCTCTATTTTACATAGATGATGTCGACGCTTAGGAACAAAACAACATCGAGCACTGCAAGCACAGGAGGATGGGGAGTACATAACTGCCAACACCAGGAAGATGTGTCGGTCAGGTGCTCCCTGTAACAAGTGAGATATCTAAATTATGTTAATTATTAGCAGGCTGTATCATTCCCAAAAGTGTCTTTTCTTTGAGTCTTGGTGATCTCAGACGTGATAGCGAATGAGAAGTCTACATTGGAATATATATATTTTCTTTAGATATCATGCTTTAGAAGATTTGTGTTTTTGCACACAAAGTTGATTATATTCAACCAATGCAATGCCGCTATTGAAAGTTGACAAGCACACTTACTCACAATATGTGTTTACTAGACTCTCCATACACTACGCTTCTTTGTATCTTTTGTGTTTGATATTGAATGGATATAAAATTTCTCTTTGTAAATTTATGTTTATATGTCGAAAAATATTAGATTGTAAAATTTTCTCGAAATATAGATTTATATTTATAGTATTTAAAGGAGTAGGCCCACGAAGATGACAAGGGCCCTACGAAATGGTCAAATTAAAGTGAAGTTGCAACAAATATTTTCTGCACAAATGATAGTCTATGCATGATAGATTATCAGAGGATTTGAGTTTTGCATTGATGTATCACGAAATATCACAAATACAAGAATTTGCATAAAATCACAACATTTTTGTCACGAAATATGCAATTCGATATAGAGAAAAATAGGGACCAAGAAGATGTTATCAAAAGTTAACCTTCCTGGTATCTACTTAACTGGTAAAATATAAAATTGGTCCAAGTCTGTGCTCTTTATGTGCTGTGGTTCAGTGGTAGAGCTCTCGTCTCCGGATCGGGAGATCACGCGTTGGAGCCTCGTGCTCCGAACGGCCGCGTCAAACTATGACGATAAATTAGGTAGTGATTGCTCCCTCGCCAAGAGATCGGCATTTAAGAAGAGTGATTCTGGGTCTTTCGGATGACATTAAAAAGGAGGTCCCATGTAGCAGGTGTGGCACGCAAAGAACCCTCACTGCTAAAAGCTTAATTTAGTTCTAATTTGCAGCCTTCACCGGCAATGGTGACGTCTCTATATGAGTGAAATGTTCTCAACGGGACGAAAAACAACAATAATCATCAATCAATCAATCACCAAAATGTGGTGGTTTTTAGCAAATTGTTGTATTCTATGATTTTCTATGATGTTTGGGCATTATATCTTAGCCACACCGACGTCTTGTGTAGCTGAATAGGAAATGAATGCATATTTTGAAAGAACATAAACATGTGCAAAAGATTCCATATTTTAGGCTTAAATGCTAATTTGAGACTCCCTGTTAGGCTATGATACTCAGGTGACCGTTGAGGCGTGGTCTCTTGTTGATAATGCGTTTTTGTGAGGCAATGCAAGAATTTAACGATATAAATCTAAACCATGCACATCAACCTTTTGCGCTGTAAACCACTATTTTTACAAGTTGTGATTTGAATCTGTTTTGTCTCAAAATTTTACAGGCGCTAAAAACGTGAATGTCTCACGAAACGTACACCTGATGGAGCAATATTCCATGACATTTTCAACTGATTACATACCAGATAGCATGTTTCTACATATAAAGGTCATTTCTTTTATCGAGGCAATAACAAACAAGTAGTCGTTTTTGGTCAGCACTTCGCAATCCATGGTGGTCATAATGACTGTCTTTGCTAATACAACTTGTCTTAAGTCGAATGCTGTCTCAATGCTGTCTCACATGTTCATACTAAAGATGAGATCGTTCTTTAGAGATGCATTTTCACTAGGGATTATTGAGTTCATATGATTTAGGTAAATAGCTTACGGCGCGTGTCATCGATCAACAGGAGATGTTTATTCCTCTATGTATCTCACTTTTACCTCTGATCTCCTCTATAGCTCCATGTTTACCCTATCTTTATTTTGATACATTAGATTTGTACAGAGGCGTAGGACTGATTTGAAAGGGCGGGGGGGGGGCAAACTAAAAAAAAATCACCGAGAGTGGGGGGGGGCACACTTCTAAATTATGTGACAAGCAAAAAATATTTGTTAAAAAGGGTCATTTGAACACTGAAGAGTGGGGGGGGGGGGGGCAAAGCTCTATAATTACTGAAAGGGGCACACTTCTAAATTGTGTGTTTTATGCAGAAAAAAAGTTACTTGGAAAAAGTTGGGGGGGGGGCAAAAAAACATACACATGCCCCCCTGCCCCCTGTTCCTACGCCCATGTTGTATGAGATTAATCATTGCAGGATTGTTTCATTTTTCATCAATTAGGTGTCTTGAACGTGGGTAATATATGTAATGTTGACTTGTCCATTATACAAGTCGCACTCGTATATATTCATGGCTGATTTAACATTTCTCCGTCATCTCTGTTAGGGTATTCCAGATGAGCGTCTTCAACATTTTTTGCTAAGCTACCTGTTGTCCCTGTGATAATCTTTAGAATCCTTTTCATGTCTTTTTGATAATGTGTAATGTGTAGGATACAAAAAGGCGAAGTTACATGTGTTCAACGTAATCATAATCCAAAAAACACTATACGAAATTCGAGTGTAGGGCAACACGGACCTCCGACAAAAGCGAAGGTAGGATCAGGTGCCATGAGGAGAAGCACCTCTCTGCTGACCGGTCACCCCGCCGTGAGCCCTTAGTCGAAATAAAGTAAACGGATTACCCGTAGTCAAATCTAGTAGGAAAATGACAGTCTAACAAAGGGTATGAAACAACTCAGTCAACATATGATTAGTGATAATTTGTTAATCGCAAACAAGTCATTATAGCGACCGTAGAATTTTGCGAAATGAGGACTTTAACGAGACCATTTTTACTTCCCCATTCTAAATGATACATGTAGGGTACCCTAAATAAGTGTTATTAAATACCTTAGTGCTCAAGTGCATATCGATATCGGTCTATTTCAATATCGACGATAATAAAATTCACAAGTTATTCAAGTTCTATCCATAAAGTTGTAGTATACTGAAAAGATTAGAATAGTTAACAATATATCATTTATACTGCTTCAAAGAATTCAAAATTTAGAGTAGGGCAAACTGGACCTGGACACCAGAGTGAATTGGTTACATAGGAAAGGTGAGCATCCTTGTCGACCGGTCATGTCGCCGTGATTCTATATATCGATCGGTTAACGGAACAATCCGTAGTTAAAAAGCAGTGTGCAACGAACTGTCTCGATTGGTTGCAACACATTCAAGAGATAAAGCACTAATATATTTGCACAACGAACAATGTATCCACGTATAGACTAAGTGATAGACGGTTGTACATTATGTATTCTTTATCTGATGTAATGAAATGAGTTAGGGTATTAACGAGTAATCAGATTGTATAAACGTTTTAGTATGTTGAAAAATATAAACAGTGTTAAAACGTCAACTTCAGAACTGTAGTTCACTACAACATCTCCTGGTGCAAACGTCAGCAAGCACAGCAGCAACAGAGACGCCATCAAACAACAACAAAGATAACAACTATCCGAATAGTGGTTCAGCAACAAATATTTATACCATATCGACTTCGAGTAGTTATGCAGAAGTAAACAACGATACAACATATCTCCTTTATTGATTCCACAAAGAATCCTCATGAACATTGACTCCAATTACTGGTTCAACAAAACCACTGATACCTCATCTACTCCAAGTGGTGATTCAACGACGAATCATGATATCACATCTACTCGATTAGTGATTCAACAGCGAATCTTCAAGCACATCTACTCCTAGTAGTGATTCAACAAAAAAGCTACAAAACCGCATCTACTCCGATCGGGGGGTTAAGAAAACAATGATACTACATCTAATCCCAGTAGTGATCCAGCAACAGTCTTGATACCACAATCCACTCCGATTAGTGGTTCAACAACACATCTTCATACAATCTACTCTGAGTACAATTCAACAGAAAATCCCACACAACACATCCACTCCGCTTACTGCTCAGAAACAAACGCTGACACCACATCCACCCGATAACTGGTTCAACAGCAGCGCTGACACGACATTACTCGATAACTGGTTCAACAAGCAAACGCTGACACGACATCTACTCCGATAACTGGTTCAACAGCAAAAGCTGATACAACATCTACTCCTATAACTAGTTCAACAGCAAACGTTGACACTAGTTCAACAGCAACGTTGACACACATCTACTCCGATTACTATTCAACAGCAAACGCTGGCACCACATCCATCAGATTAGTGGTTCAACAACACATGTTACACCACATTTACTCCGAGTACAGATTCAACAAAAATCCCCACATCACATCCACTCCAATTACTGGTTCAGAAACAAACGCTGACACCAATCTACTCCAAACATGTTTCAACGCAAACACTGGACACACATCTACTGAGATTAATAAGCATACATTAAATCTGATACCATAACACTCTTATTATGGTTCACGACAAAACACCAAAACGCATCGCATTCCACTAGTAGTTTACAAAATACCGATTCACTTTACTCGACTAGTGGTACACCAACACACATGGATGTTACATCTCCTACACCAACTAGTGATTCAACGATGGACACTGATAAGTACTTATCCCGAAACGAATCCAAGCTCTACAAACACGTATTCTGATCTTCAAGTACAACAGGCAGCACTTTAAATTCAACAACATTGGAGGTTCTCATGTAAATATACAAATGGCGAAGTAAACAATGTGTTAAACGTAATCATAGTCCAAAAACATAAGCATATCATGTCATATATTGAAGATATCATTCATTATTTACAATATCTTTCTCAATATATGAATCAATATGTGCAGCTTGTGTTTCATTCCAGCTCAGCCATGCAATCTTGCTGGATTTTGTTGCCCTGGAACGAGCGGACATTGCAACTCTTTTGGATACCGCGCTTTATACACCTGGGATAGGATCGTGCTATTGTGATTATGTTTGCCGTACAA
>CAJDSM010039182.1:0-10924 GCA_903981925.1 Ostrea lurida
GTCAATGTTACGTTTGTCCGTACTGGTTACGTTATCGATTCAACATTAGATATATGTGCTATTTTTCATAGATTCATTGGCTTTATCTCATTATTTAAAGTGTCAGTAAAGATTATGACCCTTCTATTATTTTTTTAAGTTACTGTTTTATTATAGTTAAAACTTCCACAACTCAGAAATGTATTAACTTCGACAAACGCGCAGGTTCACGTCTTTTGAGATAATATAAAATTACAGGCAGTTGACGTTTTATATACCGGTACATTAGATAAAAAAAATCTTCTCGTAAACAAATAATTTGTCAATATTTGTTTACTGGATTTTTTTTTTTTTTTTTTTTTTTTTGGTATTAGATATATTCTAAACGTCAAGTGCCTGTTCCTGAAATGATAAATTGCACACATGTTTAAAAGAAGCATCCGTTTGTAACTTTATATGATATAATTGATGATTTGATAATTTGTAAAAAGCATCCTTATCCTAAGGTGAAATTTCAGTTCATGCACATTTATTTAAAACATGGATTTCTACCCCCCACCCCCACCCCACCCCCATCTTTCGCGAGCCATTCTTGCAATCTTTTCATCAATCTGTCTGTTATCAGTTCTGTACCTTGCTATAGGCTAGAATCTCATAAGTTTAACGTTAGCCCTGTGGAGGGGATGCGGGATTTAGGTAGTTGATTTTTGTAGGGAGGGGAGGGGGGTCAAATGCACCCCACACCCCCTCTGTATGGCCTGCTTGATATATGCATCTGGTTATATACAAGTCAACGACGAACACAGATAGATAAAATTCGTATGAATTGCGTCTTCATCCAATTTTGCAAATAATTTTCTGAAATTTCAACGCTTACAGAGAATTATGACTTAAGGGGGGGGGGGTGCGAACGTGACACAATATGTATACGGGCCAGCCTCTGCAACAAGATGCTGTACAGATTAACACAATATAATATTCAAGGAGTCCTTCTCAACTACACATTTGAAAGTTCTACACACAGACACCCCCCCCCCCCTTTCCAGAAAATTTATTTCACGTTAATCATAATAGTACAGAAATATATGGAATATTCTGATACTGCACCTAAGTGCATTGTGATATTAAGGATTAAAATAAACAAATGCTAGTATCAAGAATTTCGATAACTCAGTTCTTATTATTAATCAACAATCGATTTATTAACACAGAGACAGCTCCGATATATTTGAATTTTCGACATTGATAATCATGCAGTTGCTTAATCAATGAAACAAATATTAATATCAATAAGAATATCAATTTTGTCATACTTCCCGTAAACAAGTTTTTATTTTGTGGGTGTGGTGGTTTTTTTAGGGGTTCGTACAAAGGAAACACTGTCCGTCTCGTCTGTCTGCAGATTCGTGTCCGGGTCATGATAACCTCTTTGTTCTTTGTGTAAGCACCATATTTGGCACATGGATGTATCACTATGACACATTTATAAACTCTATTATGCTTGCCTAGATCAAAATAAAAGTTTATTTCACATGGATTCGTATTCGAGTAATAACTGTCCCGTACATTCATGACTCTATACTTGATCAGGATTTTCACCAAAATATTTTAATGTTCAGTGTATCATAAGTCAGCATAAATATGTGGGTGGCGCGGGTATGCCGGGGGGGGGGGGGGGGGTGTATCCTATGTAAGTTTTACTCACAGAGTTTCTAGTTCAATTTTTCAATATAACACATCGAATTTTCAGATATTGAAAATATACCATGCCACGTAACGCCCCTAAAGTTAACTTGGAAGCAAGCAATGCAGAAAGAATGAGGCGGCATAGACGAAACTGGAATGATGAACAAAAGCAAAACAACAGAGAAAAATCTAGACAAAGGATGAGGGAATACAGGAACAGAAAAAGAGAGCAACTATCATTATTGGATAGTAAAGAAAACAAAGTAATGACTCGCCAAGAAGTAAAAAAAGATGAAGAAAGAAAAAGAAAGCAAGCAGAATACAGGAAGAAATACAGAGAAAACCTTTCTGGACAAAAGAAAAGACGAATTCGGGAAAAGGATGCACTGAGAAAGAGAATCAAAAGAGCCGAGAAGAAAAAATCAGATGTATCTAGGCCTAATTATTTTCAAGACAATCAATCAGATAGCAAACTGAAAGAGACTTGTACAAATAGCGTTAATGATGATTCCTCTACAAATCCCTGTACACATGAAAAAAACTACAATGCCCCTTCAAAACCTTATACACCAAGTGCAGTGGCAAAGGCAGTGTACAGGGCGAAACACAAACTGCCGAAATCCCCTCGAAAATTTGCTGAGGTACTGAAAGGTTTGCTGGACAAGGCATCTCCAAAAAAGAAAGCGGCATTAATAAGAAACGGTACCGTAGATAATAGTGGAGATCGTGTATGCGAGGCTATTAGAGGGGTCGATGAAAATTTAAGAGGAAGAACAAAACACACACGCATGCAAAGGAAGTCTTTCCTGGGCAAAATTGTAAACAACATCAAGAAGAAGTATACACACGGTACGATCAAAAAGTTAAGTGACAAAACTAGGGGTAAGCAGGAAGTATTTGAGTTCAGGTTGTTTGAAGGGCGCGAAGATAAGAAAGACAAATTAGACAAAGATATAGAGGAATCAGTCACATCATTTTACAACAAAGATAAGTCTCTATAAGTCTACCAAACAAGAAATTGGTAACCAAAGATGGCAACGAAAGCAAATCTTGTTGGCAACATTAAAAGAAACGCATGAAACTGGAAACGAGAAAATCCAGGTGTTCAAATTTCATTTGATAATTTTGCAAAAATTGAAACAAAAGGCGATCAAAACTCAGAACCAAAGAAAGTTTCTTCAATGCTTGTGCGAATATTGCGAGAATGTGAACCTAAAGTAAGAACTTAATAGAATTGCTTGAAAACATGGCAAGAAACCAAATTGCAAAATCAAAAACATCCATGTTTGCATTGGATCGTACACTATGCGGAAAATTTCATGCTTTGTCGTGCATTGACAGGGTTTGCAGTCATTGTGGGACGTGGACGTTGAGGGATGATCTCAAAGGAAACTTGCCTGAGGCTGATCAGACTTGGAAAAAATGGACTATGCATGCAACAATTAACAAGAAGACAGGCATGGAGGTGAAAAAGAAGCAACTGATGACTCAAGAAGGCAAGACATCTGATCTGGTTGACGAGCTCATATCAGAATTGAAATTTCTCTCAAAGCATCTCTTCGAAGCTAATTGGCAGGTTTCACAATTTGCAGAACTGAAATCAAACCTGCCAGAGAATTCAGTTGCAATCATTGTAGATTTTGCTGAAAATTATTCATGCCAGTCGCAGAATGAGGTCCAGTCAGCACATTGGGCGAAAGAGTCAATAACAATCCACCCGGCTATAGTCTATTATAAGTGTGGGAAGTGCTCAGATATAATTGAGGAAGCTTGTGATGTCATTAGCAATGACCTTATCCATGACTCGCATGCAGTCTTTGTGTTTCTCAAGAAGATATTTGCATATCTAAGGAATGAAAGGGGTCTTAAAATTGACAGAGTGTATGTTATGAGCGACGGGTGTGCTGCACAATACAAATCTAGGTATCCTTTCGCAGATGCAGCAAATGCTATCGATGATTTTGATTTTGTTATCCAGAGGGACTATTACGGCTCAAGACATGGTAAGAGCAGATGCGACGGAGAGGGAGGTGTTCTCAAATCCAGAGTCACAAGAGCTGTGAGAAACAGCGAAGCTGTTATCGACGATGCTGTATCCTTTTTCACATTTTGCCAAGAAAATTTGCAAAAGGATCAACTCTCAAACGAGAAATGTATGCATAAGAGAAGACATATGTTTTTCGTCGACACAACAGAAATAAGGAGACCCAGACCAGAGAGGAATATCCAAACGGTTACTGGAACACAGAAAATACACTCTGTAATCGGAGTTGGTCGTGAGGTCCTGAAAACAAGACGACTGTCTTGCTTCTGTAGTGGATGCCTGAAAGGAAGTGACGAGGACTGCGAAAATAAGCTGTATGTCGATGCGTGGAATACAGTCCATCTGAAATGTATCCTTTTACAATTTGTAAAAAGAAATTAAAAAGGGGTGACAATTGAAGAGTTTGTGAAGTATGTAGAAACTACCATAGCGATCAGAATGAAAAGCTGTGACTCTGTTTATTTTGTTCATCATACAAGCTTGTTTAATTAGTATATTAAGGGATACTTTGGCGCCCATCACATTTCTTTCTTAGATCTGTATCATGTATAGAAACTTCGAATTCTAGCTTTTAACAACCAAGCTGAATAGCGATAGCCTTTGATAGTTAAAATTCATGTGCAAAATTTCATTGTATTCTTTAATTCTTTAAAAAAGATGTACAACAGAGTCGGCAGTGTGATTCACGCGATATCCAGATTGATACACCTGGTATGTCTAACATTTATAAATATAATTAAAGTTGTTTGATTCATTGATTTGTTTAAATTGAGGAAACACCATTTTTATAATCTTTGTGTAAACTAAATTCATGTATTAATGCATTCTTTCAGTTGCTGCCAATGCCAAACATTCAGGTGATGCAATGGTTGTCCCTCCCTCAATGCCCAAAAGAATCAACAAACAGCCTAAAGTAGTGGATACTGTCACATCTTTTGGTCAAATTGGTTAGTTTCATGTGAAGTTTATTGCAATTAAATATATATATATGGTAGCTGCATGCATTTCTTGGCGCATTGTTGCTATTTGTCGGAGAATGATTTCGGGATGAATTTTTTTACTGAAAGAAAAATTATTGTCCATCTTTCTTTTAGATTACATTTGCAACTCATATAATTTATGTATATTCTTTCAATCGTTACAGATCACAGCACATCAAATACAGTACAAGATGAAGAAAAACCTATGAATTCTCAGAAATCTAAACAGATCACAAACAAAGAAATGCGCAGTGTATACTTCAGTGAATTACTCATTTCACTACAAAGGTGCTCTTGTTTCAAAGATTTAGAGGCCCTTTGTGCACCGGAAGAAAGCTTCATCAAAGACAACTTCCCTCTGTATGTCAAGCACGAGTCGTGCACAATTTTGTCGGTCAAGAAAGAAGTAGATCAAATTGCCCTGGATCTGATGCCAGCTGACATCATCTGCGATCAGCCTGTATTCCCTGTAAAAATCTATGGAGATGGCAATTGTTTGCCCAGAACTGGTAGTGTCATTGCATTTGGAGACGAAGAGTCCCACGAAGAGATCAGGGCCAGAGTAGTATTGGAATCAGTAAAGAACATTGACAAATATCTTGACTCTAAAATTTTATCTGCAGGATCACAAGAGCAACAAGACCTTAAGAAAATTTATGCACAGTATTCGGACTTTTACCTGCCGGGTATAGCATTGACCAACCTTTCTATTCGGACAGTTTTTGAGAATGAAATCCTCGCGATCTGTAAAAAGGGTAGTTATATGGGGATGTGGCAATTGCATGCGATGGCAGAGGTGCTACAGTGCAACATCTACTCTGTGCACCCGGTGTATGGTGGCTTTAATACCCGCAACCACCTACACAGGAAAGTCTTGCCATGCAGTGGCACTGGAGAAGAGTTTGACGTCCACATAATGTGGTCACATATAAGTGGTAGAGGTCGAAGAGAAGCTCTGTGGGCCCCAAATCACTTTGTGCCATTGCTTCCCGTGGACAAAATACCAGGTTGTGTAGAGGTAATAATGATTGTATAAATGCATTATGATTTTTTTTTAAATATACCAAATAATGATGAAGAAGAATGTTTTATTAATCATATGCCTAATTTCCAGGCTTTAATTACCCTCTTTGTTCAACAAAACATATACAGATGTACTTATAAATGGGCAAACGTTAGGTTTGAGATTGTGTCATGTCATAAATAGTTCTCTGCTTTTTATTGAAGGTAGAGACTGGAGATGAGAAGGAAGACGTGGCACTTAACTCGCTTAGCTTCAATTCCAATTTTTCTTTTGATGAAGTAAGTAAACAACGGAACTTTATTCAAAATATTTGCATGTACAATGGTTACAAACAAATTGCCCGGTCATTCCAGAGGATAGGTGTTAAACCTTTGTTGGTCATTTGTAACACACAGTAAAGAATACTGTCCATTGACCATTGATATTTCAAGGGCAAGTGAAAGTTATGATAATTTCTATTTCAGAACCTCTTCAATATGGTAGATGATTTGCCTGCATGGATGTGCCTGTTAATGCGGCATCTGATGTTACCGATCGTGACTTCACCTGTAGATGATTTGCCTGCTAGCGTTGAGATGGATGTGCCTGTTAATGCGGCATCTGATGTTACCGATCGTGACTTACCTGTAGATGATTTGCCTGCTAGCGTTGAGATGGATGTGCCTGTTATTGCGGCATCTGATGTTACGATCGTGACTTACCTGTTGATGATTTGCCTGCTAGCGTTGAGATGGATGTGCCTGTTAATGCGGCATCTGATGTTACCGATCGTGACTTACCTGTCGATGAGTCGCCTGCTAGGTTGAGAATGGATGTGCCTGTTAATGCGGCATCTAATGTTACCGATCGTGACTTACCTGTGATGAGTCGCCTGCTAGCGTTGAGATGGATGTGCCTGTTAATGTGACATCTGATGTTACGGATCGTGACTTACTGTAGATGATTTGCCTGCTAGCGTTGAGATGGATGTGCCTGTTATGTGACATCTGATGTTACCGATCGTGACTTACCTGTCGATGAGTCGCCTGCTAGCGTTGAGATGGATGTGCCTGTTAATGCGGCATCTAATGTTACCGATCGTGACTTACCTGTAGATGAGTCGCCTCCTGGAGTTGAAATGGATGGTGCTATGGATGTGCCTGTTAATGCTGCATCTGATATTATTGACCATGATAGGAAGAGGTTAGTTTTATAAATATATACCCCTATTTTTCAAAGTAATTACAATGTGTGATATATCTATATAAATAGAATCAATACTTTTTATGCTGAATCAATCAGAGTATATGAAAAAGGCCAGTACATCAAGGTTACCCTCGGAGCAAAATCCTTTCCGGCTATAGTAAGAATTAATTATATGTCGTTACTTGACAATTCTTAGTTCGTTTGTTTCAAATTATTTAGCGTTTCTTTGTTTTCCTTTATCTATTTATTAACTTTTCTTTGCTTTGCGAGTACTAACCTTGTTTCTACTTAATAACTTAAATATCAAAATTGGTACCGTATATTATTTATATTAGAAGCGAAATCAGGTTACAATGATCTGGCTGAATGTTCTTCCACACGTTTAAAGGCAGTATTTTGCAAATCCTATGGTCACTATAACAATGTAGTTTGCCAGTATGACCTGCCATTGAGTCAAATGCTGTCTGCTGTGTTTCATAGCCATTGTTAAGCCGTTTTTCGTTCACTGATTTGACTACGGATTGCTCTGTTTACCTGACCAAGACTATGGGCTCACGGCGGGTGTGACCGGTCAACAGGGGATGTTTACTCCTCTTATGCACATGACCCCACCTCTGGTGTGTCCAGGATTCCGCGTTTTTCCAACTCTTGTTTTTGTGTTCTATTTGAGACTTAGAGATTAATCACTGTTTCTTATCTTTGCCTTTACGCTACCATTTTACTATATTGTCTAGACAATCACTTTCATTATATTCTTATTAAATTATCTCCAACAAAATACATGTATTTCATAATTTAAAAAAATTGGATTTGTTCCATTTGATCATAGAATTTTTATTAGACCTCTTACCGGTCAACAAGGGATTCTTACTCCTCCTAGGCACCTGATCCCACCTCTGGCGTGTCCAGGGGTCCGTGTTTGCCCAACTCTTGTTTTTGTATCCTCTTTGGTACTTATGAGATTGATCACCGTTCGTTATCTTTGTCTTTACATTCATTGTTTTCATTGTAGGTTGATGAATGGCCTTGGGTCAAATATTTTATTCAGAAAGGTGGGAAGTGGTTAGAAAATGACATAAAGTATATAGTCGAAGAGGATGAAGTACAAAATGTAATCCAACAGCCAAAGATAATTTACCGAGGACGAAGGACGTATTTCGAGTTCACGGGTACAATTTTTACACACTTTTTTGCATATTGAATGATAAGCAAAACGAGTAGCTTAAGCCATTTTTTTATGAATATAAATTGATATGATGCTTTTTAGTCTTGTACATGTACTTTTATTCTTTTTCAGACATGAACAGTTACTGACGATTTATTATGGCCAAAACATTGTGGAGTTTTAAGAAAAGATATCGTAAATTGTCAGACTTGCTCTAATGTGGTTAAAAGACACAATAACTAGCAAATGTATTGAAGTTGTTTTTAAAATGATATAACTGTTCGTTATCTTTGCCTGTATACACTATATCAATGGATAAGAAATACACTATCCACTATTGTTTGAGGAATTGAGTATTAAACTTACATGTATAAGAGCAGAGAAGATCTAGTCGTATGAGTCATAGCCCAAAGCACACTTTTTACTTTCAAGAAATGAATGCGAATCATTTTAAAATACAGAAGGTTATCATGGATATGACAAATATTCTATGTTTGTTGAAGAATATATCCTACAATATGACGTATGTTGTGCGGAATTTAATGTGGAAGGATGCGAATGACATGGATCAGCAAAATGCTTTACCTTTCAGATTATAAAAGCTATGTGATTACTCCGTCGAGTAACGTACATTGCTACATTGTCCGTTTGTACATCTTGCTACATATTTTGACCCTTTTCACAAAAAAATCTTACGACTAAGATCAAGTTTTTAACCTATTTATACACTAAGTTTTGCTTTTTCAAAAATAGATGAATGTAAAATTATAAATGAATTACAGCAAAGAAAATTTCATCTTAATCGTAAGATTTTTTGTGTGAAAAGGCCTATTGTCTGTCTTGTTACATGATATGTCTGTCTTGTTACGTGATGTGTCTGTCTTGTTAATGATTGTGTCTGTCTTGTTACGTGATATCTGTCTGTCTTGTTACGCGATATGTCTGTCTTGTTACGGTGAATGTCTGTCTTGTTACGTGATATGTCTGTCATGTTACGTGATATGTCTGTCATGTTACGTACTTACGTCTGTCATGTTACGTGATATGTCTGTCATAGTTACGTTACGTGATTTTTAAATGGCCATAAAATCATTAATTTGCAATAATTTATCCATTTTTTTATATAAATGGTTATATTTTCATCGAATCTTGCCATTCACAAAAAAATCACCGAAAATGGTTAAAATTTACAAATCATATTTGTCCTGTAAATGAGTCCAAGAGCAAATAACGAGCGCCAGCAGTGCAATTTGTCTGAATCTTGAGCAGTGAGTTTGTCTGAATCTTGAGCTCTGAGTCTGGATATTTGCAGGCCAAACCACAGGACACATTGGATCTGTGTGAACTTATAAACAACGACATGGCAAAGACTGTAAAGAAGTACCCTAAAAGATTCGTGGGGCTGGGAACTCTCCCGATGCAGGCCCCAGACCTCGCTGTACAGGAACTCATCAGGTGCAAAAAGGAACTCGGTCAGTTTCGGAGTGAATATGGAATTAAATGTTTTATTTTTGACATTTGTGGAATATTTTTATCCTCTCGCAACTAGTTGCAGAGGGGATATAGCATCGCTTCCGTGCAGATGTGTGTGTGTCCGGAACCTTGTGAACAAAATAGAAGCAAGGGTATTCCTCAGAGAATCATCAAACCTTGCACAAATGTTGCCCATGCAGAGAGGATGAACCCTATTGATGTTCAAATTCAAAGGTCAAGGTCACTTTTGACTATTGCCGAAAATCCTTGTTAATAAGATAGAAGAAACAGCATTTATCAGAGAATCATCAAACCTCCCACCAATGTTCCCCATGGAGAGTGGGTGTTCTCTATTGATTTTCAAGGTCAAAGTCACTATTGACTGCCTCAATATCTTGTGAAAAAGATAGAGACACAGCATTCATCAGAGAATCATCAAACCTTTCACAAATGTTGCCCATGGATAGGGTAAACCCAATTGAGGTCAAAGGTCACTATTGACAATTGTTTAAAAATCTTGTGTTGCGAGGGGATGCTACACTTGCGTTGCCTTGTTTGACCATTAATATGGAGGTGTTTAAAGGACATATGACATAATAACAAAAACATATGTCACATCAAATCAGGATATGTATATGATAGATCTTTTGCTCAGTTTTCCCAGAACTTACGTTCCATCTGTGTTAGAGAATATCGCTGTGTCACTTGAGTGATATTAAAAGCATGACCACAATATGCATACCGTATAAGCAGAATTTTTAGCGAGGATTTAATTCTGGCAATATTAGCTAGGGTTTTTGAGACGCTAAAATTAGATATCGCCAACAATTCATTCTAAATCATCGGTAGAGCTTCGAAATAATGTACACCGTAATCGTAAAATTGTTTCTCGTTAAATAAAATCCACTTTTTATAGAAAAAAAACCTGCTAAATTTTGCGCCTCACTAAAATTCTACTTATATGATATCTGAAGCCTCGATCTAAGACAGGAAACTTTCAGTTTTACTCTTACTCAATAATATTATCTACACTGGTATTTAGTAAGATGTTCATAAATATAAAATGTGCGAGACATTCTTTGCAGGGTTTAATGGTGTACAAATTGGTTCCCACGTTAACGACTGGAATCTTAGACGCTCCAGAGCTTAGACCAAATTTGCGGTAGGTGAATTTAAATTTAACACAAAGAGATTGTTAGTAATTGTATCACAACTAAATTTTACTTTGTACATGTAATGATTGAAAGTTAGTGGGAATCTGGAAACCTGATATTCTTGAATACAATGGCTATATCAAAGCGATTCGCAAGTCCTGGCCACTTAATTTTTAAGCGCATGTATTTTTACCCTTGATATCCCGAATCCATGAAATCTTGAAGTTTCTTCTT
>CAJDSM010039183.1:2868-22431 GCA_903981925.1 Ostrea lurida
ATATGTATCTATGTAAAAGGATAAAAGCCATAATCCAGACAAATTTTTGTATATTTTGTCTGTTGTTTGACCTTGAGGTTAAAGGTCAAGGTCAAAGGTCACCTACTGTGGTATGTGACATTCTGCCTTGAGAGGAAATACCAACATACCAAATATTTAATGTTAGGGTTAAACAACAAAGAAGTTGTGGTCCGAACAAATTTTAAGTGGAAAGCATTAAAAAGAAGAAAAATTCCTCATGGGGTCCATTTCGGGTCCAGATGAGCAAACCCCCCCCCCCCCCCCCAAAAAAAAAAAAAACCAAAAAAAAAAAAAAAAAAAGAACAAACAAAGATAGGTTACATATTTTTATTTTTGATATGTTTTCAATGGAGAGGTCCTGTTACACAACCATGTATATAATATGATCACATCTCCTTTCTTGTCTGAATATAGCCTATTTTCACAACTTTTAAAATGTCAAAAATTACAAACTTTGGTTGATATGGTAACCAATCAGATTGTTTAATATGTTATCGTTGATTGTTTAACTCAAGATATCTTTCTTTAATATGATAATGTAGTTTGACAAATTTACACCAGAAGATATAAAAAATGTCATTCAAATAGTGTCATTTTTGTAATTTTTAGGCCCAAAATTAGTGGTTGATAAGAAATGGCTGTTTCCATGGTAACGGTGAAAATATTTTTTATTTTGTTTTTCCATTATATCCAACTGTTTTAAAGTCAATTTGGTTCAAATATCTGACATAAAAAAAATCACTCGCTGCATGATTTTGGACTGCTACTAATCGCGTTTTAAAATGCCACAACTTTAATCCAATTTGTCTCCAAGACCCACAGGCTATTTGTATTCAGTTGTAAACTCCACTATCAGCTAAAGTACTAAAATTTGACCTCTGCTTGGTGCTGAAGGTCGTAGCAGTGCTTCCTCGTGCCAAAGCCTACTGTGACAAGTGACGTTCGTTTCTAAGGTCAAACCCAGAAGACACGTGATTTTCACTTCTAATGGTGAGCAAAGGAATATTAATGCTTGTACCTATGCTGAACACATTAGCGCCGGGATCGATCATTGAACTTTAACCTCCCGCATGCACTAACCATTAAGCTACCACATATGATGTGTTTCATAACATTAGAAAAATTCATGCATATAGATCTAATTATGCATATCTTCTAATTTGTCCAAGTGATGGCGAGGATCCTCTGCAATATGTCTCACATTTGACGATTGCCAGCATGACGTAAAACATGCGCCTCGAAAGAGTATTCGACTGTTCATTGTAATAGATTAGTGGAAGGCCAAAGTTCAGTTCTTGTTTAGTATCACATTCAATGCGGGTATTCTTTGTATACGCACCAGCCATAATTTACACATGTATAATTGTTACCATGACAATGCCAATGTAAGAGGAAGTATTGGCCGATTTCTCTCCTCAAAATAGTGAATGGTTTCTGCAGAAATGTTGGCATTCTGTCAATTGATATAATTACTTAGTATCTGCATAGCACCCCATAAATTAATATAAAGAGTTACATTTTAGTTACATATACAAGCGTTGTATATTTACATCTCATTGATTGAAATACGAACCCAATATACCGTGAGCTTACAATGATGAAAGTGATGAAAGAGGGCCTGGTACCAGTATAAGTGCATGCGCTAATTATGCACTTGTTTTTCTAATCTCCACAATTCAAATGATATATATTGAACCGTGTTCTTGCTATTTAAAAGAAAAATAAATGCACCTCTATCCTCCTGCGACATCATACTTTAGGTTCTAGTCCATGATAGAAATATATCTTTTAAAGTAATGTTTTTTCACTGAATAACACAATAAAATTTGGTAAACTAATACAAACTGAAGAAATGTTTGTATTTTCCTTAATTAATTATTTCAAATTGAAAAAAAAACCCAAACTTATCAAGGGCAATTACTCCCATTCTGGTCTTTTTCTCTACTGTGATGTATATTAATATACAATAATTTCCCTTATACCCACAATTGATTAATAAGCAGTTTTTTAACTGTTGACATTAACAACTGGTCATTTAACAAGTTTTTGATTTTATTATTCTTCTTAATCAAAATATGCAGTTTTCTTATGCATATGAAAATTGCTTTGTTAAACTATACGCTGATTCTGTGCACAACGAAGTACTCTGAAGTTGAAATCAAAACGATGCTGAAATTCCTCATTGGCAATATCTTTGTAGTCTTTTGTGATAAGGTCTGCCAATAGTTTGTTGGAATCCCCATGGGCACGGATTGTGCTCCTTTGTTAGCCGAACTTTTTCTATATTCTTACAAGGCAGAATTTATCCAAAAGCTTCTACATGAGAAGAAAAAAAACATCTAGCTGTGGCCTTTAATTCGACACCGCGATTATCGAAGAAGATTGATCTCTTACTAATAATCATATTCATTCCTATATCGATTCGATATATCAACTCGAAATATAAGACACCACAAAATCACCCACATATGCTTCGTACTTGGATATTTTTTATTGAACATAGATATTAACGGCAAATGAACAAATCAACTCTATGACAAACGGGACGATTTCAGCTTCTCCACTGTCAACTTCCCAGATTGATGAAGCAACGTTCTATCATTATCTGCATATGGTGCAAGATAAAGGGCTCACGGCGTATGACCGGTCAACAAGGGATGCTTACTCGTCGTAGAGACCTGGCCCCACGTCTGGTATATCCTGGAGTCTTTGTTTGCCTAACTCTTAATTTGCCTCCTGTTTAGGACTTATGAGATTGATCACTGTTCGTTATCCTCACCTTCCTATAATTCCGTTTATGTATGTCCGACATCTTTACAAAGATGGCAACGTACATATAAGTCAACCTATATTGAGTGGAGACAGTTTTTTGTTTTCATTTTCAACCATTGATATGGATAATTCAGACGAGGATGACGCTACCTTACACTAGCCTATTGATTTCATTAACCAGGAGGTCTACCTTAGTACCAAAAGATTGTCTTTCTCATGCAAATAGTTTTATTTAAAAAAACACGAAAAGAGTATAAACATTGTGAGATTCCCTTTAATTAACAATACGAAGCTAAAATAATTACATTGTTCAGATTAATTTGAGTTTGTCCAGCAATAAATATAGTGAATTCTTAAATTCTGTTGCGTATGCACCAATAATTTCATGTTCCAAATGTTACAGATGTGATAGGGGAAAATAAACAATCAATTATATAATTGTTCTTTTAATTTACAATACTCAGTCATGCATTTTATTTTTAGGTACATGTATATTTGAACATGTTTCATATTTTGGTCACATTTCATATTGATTTTATAGTACAATTTGAAAACCCTTAAACAAGAAATAAAAAAAGACCAAACAACAAAACAATAGAAAATAAATAGAAAGAAACAAACCAAAACACAGCAACAATCCCCAAACAAACAAAAATAGATACACTCCTCCCCAACCCCAAAACAAACAAAAAAGTTAAACAATAAACAACTTAAGCAAAACTATAAAAAAAAAAAAAAAAAAAACCCCCAAAAAAACCCCCCCAAAAAAACCGCACAACTTAAGCCACTCCCATTAACGAAAATACACCTTCTTATTGATAAAAACACCCTAAGCAGTTGAAGTTATTTCCCTGGCAGTCTAAAATAAGGATTAGGGGGTAGTTACGAGGGTAGGACGTGTTACCGAGCTGTTCGGACGTGATAAACAATTTATATTTTAAAAAAAAAAGTCGTAAAGGTTATCAGTCACACATTTCAGTGTCATTCACATATAGTATCACAATGATGTTTTTAAAATCCACAATATATACATGTATGACATACTAAAATGATTGTAACTCTCCCTTGTTGTTTTAGGAAATCCAATCATTGCATGCAGTAACGGATAGCAGTTGTACAATTTCATTTATTCACAATATAACAAACCCCGTTCTTCCACTCAAAGGAAGAGAAGAGGTCGATTAATTAGAATTATCATCAACTAAGTAAAGGACAACATTTTCAGTTCCAGTTAGCTTTTATTTGAAAACGAATTTATGGTGGCACATATTTCTGCCCCCTACATGTCAACATGCAAGAAAAGTAGGTCAATATACAGGATAATTAGATAATTATGTTGACATGCACGTCGCCAATCTTGTAAGAAAATCAAATTTTAATATCTGAGATCATACATGCAAAATGCAAGATAATTATGTTGATATGCGTCTTATCCATTTTAATTCATAAGCAGAATTACATTATATACCGTAATTATTGCTCTTTATAAATTGATTTTAAATTCTCTCAGAGTTGTTGCTCTGTTCAAATTAATATCAAAGTGTGCTTTGATTACATTCAATCATGTGCGCAAAAATGTAACAACATAATAATGAAAAAAAGTATTCTATCATATCCTTCGTATTGTCAGCTGAAAGATTTATCTGTGAGCTTATGATGCTGTACCTATATCTAGTATCACAGCAAGTCGACAGTCAGTTGCTTTCCCTTCGATTTTTTCCCTCGTAGATGAAAGAGCTTGCTATGGGTAAAATTCTGTCAATCTGTGTTAATGCACGCAGTCTAAAGTACACGTCCCAGTTCTCATTAAACCAAGTTGATTATTCTTTATCACATCAGCAGATCACGGAAACACCCGATGTGTAAATAACTTCATCTGATCACGTAAACACCCGGGCTGCGTTCAAGATCGTAGCGGCTAGCCTAGAGAACGCACTGCATGAATTACATGTAACGCTTGTTTTCGCTACGTTAGGGCTAGCCTAGAATGTCGTTCAAGATCGTAGCGCTATCGAGCTCTACGTAGCCGCTACGATCTTGATGTGTAAATAACTTCAGCTGATCACGGAAATACCCGATGCGTAAATAACTTCAGCAGATCACGTAAACACCCGATGTGTAAATAACGTAAACACCCGATATGTAAATAACTTCAGCTGATCACGGAAACATCCGATGTGTAAATAACTTCAGCTGATCGCGGAAATACCCAGGCTGGTTCAAGATCGTAGCGGCTACGTAGGGATCGGTAGCGCTACGATCTTGAAATACCCAGGCTGGTTCAAGATCGTAGCGGCTACGTAGGGGTCGGTAGCGCTACGAGCTTGAACGGCATGCTAGGCTAGCCCTGACGTAGCGAAAACAAGCGCTATTCATACAGTGCGTTCAAGATACCTAGATTTCTAGCCTAGCGGTTAGGCTAGCCGCTATGATCTTGAACACAACCCGGATGTGTAAATAACTTCAGCTGATCACGGAAATACCCGATCACGAAAATACCCGATGTGAAATTACTTCAGCTGATCACGGATATACCCGATGTGCAAATACCTTCAGCTGATCAAGGAAACATATTATAACAGGTAGCGGTCATCCATCCTGGTGCTGACCACGCTCGCCGTTGCTTAACTTGCGTTATCAAGACAGGACCTCTACACATCACCAGAAAAGCTAGCTCACTAGCGAGACAGTATAAATACCCTACATGTGTATGTACTGTCCGCTACAATATTCATTGGCGAAGTAAACAATGTTTCAAAGGTAATCATAGTCCCAAAAACATATACAAAATCGAGTGCAGGGCAACAAGGACATCCGACAAAAGCGAAGGCAGGATCAGATGCCATGGAGGAGTAAGCATCCTCTGCTGACCGGTCACACCCGCCGTGAGCCCTTAATCGAAATAAAGTAAACGGGATTACCCGTCGTCAAGTCTAGTACGAAAATGACAGTCTAACAAAGGATATGAAACAAATCAGTCAACATATATTCGTTATAACCCTGCAACATCACCTTTTTTGTTAGTAGTTGGCCTCGCTTTAAAAGTCCTCATACGCATAGTATGTTCTTGCAGAGAAAGGTAGAGATACCGGACGAGCTTGGCGGGATTTCAGAGCATTGCGCAATGCATAGGATTCATATTTATTTTTTTTCTCCGCAAGGCCAGGACTAATAAGCACTAATACGACACAGCGTCTTGTGAAGGTGTTTCTAACAGTGCATTTAAAGTCTGCTAATTTTGGGAAACGTTAGCTTTTGTCATTATAAAACTTAGTAAAGCTGGGAGATTAGACCAATGTAAGAAGAAACTTTCATATGTAGATCCACAGTTATTTTTGCAATTTATATTGCTAAGTGGTTGTGTGATCTAGTGTGATAACTGTATTTAATTAATCTAAGAGGCATTCATTATCTTAGAAGGGCTCCGTTTAGGGTTCACTTAACCTTTCGCGTTTGATCTTTGTGTCTGGCTAACGAGGCTGTTTTACCTGATTTAGATCTAGACAATATAGCATTCTGGCAGATCGATGTAGATAGACAGGGGTAGTCCTGGGGAGAATCCAGCTCATTATTTTCACAAGTAAGGGGGTCGGGGGCTAAATAGGACCACTTCCTTTAGCTCTATAACCGCCACAGGCTCGTTGGTTTTTGTTTCTGTTGGTGCGTTTCGCATTCGATTCGTTCGTTTTTTGCTTTTTAGTGTAGGTAAGTCCATCCGGCAGTATGCTCTCTTTCATGTGAATTGTTTCAGTCTGTAGTTCCTATCTTTTAACACGACAAAATAATGTCTGGCAGTTGTTATAACTTTGAGTTTTCCGGAACAATTCAAGTTTTTCGTAGATCGGATAGCACGTATTTTTGAGGTTTTCTATGATAAACTAAGTTTTATTTCGATTGCCAGCATATTTAAGTAGTATGTTTTTCAAATGCTGATGTTGATTCAATTGTTGATTTTTCCTTGGCATCGCCTTTATATGCTTCTATAAAAAGTATTCGTTGAAGTGAAAGAATTTTTCTGCAAGAGGATTTTGGTATGTTGTATAGGAAGAAAATAAATTCTTGCTTTTCATTTACTTAAAAGTGGATTGGGAAAGTAAGTTGAAATATGGTAATAGGGCCGGTCTTTTCAACGAGAGTTTTCCATTTTGTAGCTTTACTATGCTTGCCTCTTTAGATTTTACTGCGTCTCGGAGAAACGTAAGTTTTAGGTTTTACAATAATGTAATCATAAGTGGGTAAATTATCTGATATATGCAATTTGGGGCAGGAACATTATTGTAATTTTTAAAGAATTAGTAGTAGTTAGTACAGAATGACGTGCATTCCCTGGACGGTGTTTGCATGCTCGATGAAGTGATGTTGTGTTTTATTTTTAGTAGTACGATGAGCGTTATACATTGATACTCCAGTTTTTTCTCTCGTTGCTTTACAGCGCTGGTGTACAGTATTCTGTTTCGTTCGAATTTCTGTGGATCTACAACTCCGAGATTGCTGTGATGTAGTTGTATTCAGAAAAAGGCTGGTATCTATACGAAGCCTCTGTTTTTGAGAATTATTGTGTGTACGTTTATGTGCTCTAGTGTTAGTTAAACCTCGGGGGTAACTCTAAAGCTGTACATGAGTTTGTGTAAGATGCTTATTGTGTGTCAGAACGCTAGACTTTTTGTGCGACATTTTTAATTTCTTCAAATATGCCATCCTATTTAGTTAAGATGACAGGTAATTGAACAGTATAAGATTGGAATGGTTTTAACCGGTCGTTGTATGCTCTAGTGGATCGAATTTGAATTAGTTGGTAATCAAAGGTGTGGAAATCGAGCCTCCTCATGCGTGTGACAGTCAAAGTCAGAAAGTTTTACAGTGTGGATTCTTGCGTCCATGGTTTCGTGATTGAAGAGGTTGGTCCAGAAGTATTGGAACAATGACATGGAATGCTATAGCTAAGTATTCTTTAAAACTGGTTAATTAATTTCTTGGTTGTTCAAGAATATGTACGGTGTATTACTGAACCATGTCAGTTTTTTATATATTTAAATTTGGTTTTTTGATGGTCAATGTCAATTATCATGAAGGTTTAGTTGGGTGAGATCTTTATGGAGAGGAGGTATATGTGTAAGTCATAATCTCCAGGAAAAGGTCTGGGCACAATTTTTATATTTTATATTGGTCATATAAATCTTGCGATGTTTACGTTTATTTCATCATGAATCGTCTCTTTTTTATATTCATAGAGGTTGATTTCAGGTTTAAAATGATGTATTATGAGAATGTGCTGAAGTCAGCTTGGGAACTAGGTTTTAATAAGATACGGCAATTTAGTTTATGTATTTATTCAACGAGACTATGGATTCTTTAATATTAGAAAATAGTCTACTTCAAATCAGTTGTGTTGGAAATTCAACATTTTAGGTCATATTTTGTAAAAAAAAAAATCCGCAGCTCCCCCCTATTGGGTGGATAACGTTACGACCTTAAATTTTTTTTTTTTGTTGTTAAACTATACAAATCTCGCTTAAAAGAACATTATTTTTTTGGAAGCTTTGAGCAGTTTTAAAAATTAGAAATGATTACTTGGCGCAAGCTTTCTTTGGTCGTCGACAGCTTATGTGTCTTGGTTAAAGCTCTTGAAATTCTAACTATTATATCGTGATCTCTTGGTGTCATACTAATCGGATGGTAAATATGTCGATATGATTTTGTGTCATCACCATTGAAGAGTATTTTATATTGAAAATGGTAATTGACATATATGAGGTCTAATCAGTCTGCTTAGACTGTAGTAATTTATTTCTTGATAAACTTGATTGCTTTTATCACTCTTGTTTACAGTTAACAATACTTAATATGGATGTTAAAATTTAATTTTAATTATCTTCTAAGTAAAAAGGTTGTAACGTGAAAATTAGTAATCAGTTTGGTAACAAAATCGATAATCGTATTAACTTGTACGAATACTTGTCTAACTTCCATACGAATATATGTCTTTAATTCTTATAATATTTAATTCCTGGGTACATATTTATCTAAAACAATTGTAAGAGTCATAATATGAAACTATATCTACTTAAACAAAGATAGGAGAACTTTTGTGGCAAATTGTCAGCGTGGAACCTCTTTTAGAAGTGAAGAAACCACAGGTGTATTAGTGTATGGATATATAGTCAGTTAAGAATATACTCCGTTAGTCTAACTGAAGATATATAACAATAAACAAGAGTTTTGGGTTCACAATACCCGGCCCTGATACCTTAGATGTGGTTGGTGGAATTCAGGTGTGCTGGAGGGAGTCAAAGCCATTCCTGTTAGCACGATGAAGCTTCTCAAACCCAGATCGGGTGAGAAACTTCCAGTTAGTCGTGCATTCAGGTACGAAAAGATCTCGGTAGCGTCATTAATAGGTGGTGTGGAGGTCTGTTATAAAATATGGATATGAGTTTAAAGGTTGGGCTTGGACTGAGAAGAAACCCACCGCAGCTTAATCAGTTCTCCGTGCCTAAGGCTCTTAAAAGTTAGTGATTTACATGAATAAACTCTCAGATGTAGGTGACTTTTCGTTATAAACGGCGATATTAGTATATAGACAATGTGTAGAAATAGTAAATGATAACCAAATGAATTCTAAGACAAAGAATCATTAAGTCGAGTTGTATATCGAGGCCCACGAGCCATCCAAACAAATGGACCGGATGGCATGTCTAGCGGCAAGAGATTAGGAATATGGAGTGAGCAGGCCAGTGTTGAGCTTTAGTCGAAATGAAGTACGGGATTAAACGTAGCTGATTTAATATGAGTGCAATACTATTTGGAAACAGATAGTTAACGGAGGTGAGATTCATTATTCGTTATCTCTTCAACCTGGTTGATAGGTTCTTATCAACTGCGGGTTTTTAGTTTACCAGTGGGCTTAATATGTTACCTGAACAGTTGGAATATGTCATAGAATGACATACGTTGAATTTGTGGTTGTCTTCTTTATTTACGTCTCGTGTCATGCTTTGTTAGGTACAGTACTACTAGACGTTGCTCGTAGCAATTGACTCGTTGTACAGCAGACTGAAAGAAGACTAGAAGCTAAATGGATCAAAGGCGGTGTGACGGTTATGACAGATAGGAGTATGTTCTTACTGCCCTCTTTATATGGACATGTAAAAATCCACCGTCTGGTGTTTTTTTCAGGCGGGATTTTCTTGTTTTGCCCAACTTACGTTGGTATTCATAACTTAAATAATGTATTTTGCCTGGGTGGCGATTTTTAGAATCTGGTGTAAGATCCATGTTGTTACGTAGTTTGATCACTCTTCTTGGGTATTCAATTCCCTTTAGCATCTAAAATATAATGGTCGGACTAGTTTTTTATGGATTGTGGTTTAATGTCATTGTAATACCAATGTCCTTAAGATTTGTCAGTTAATCTTTTCCTTCTGGGTTACTAATTTTCGGATAATGGTAGTATAGGCAGGTGGTTTTACTATATGTCATAGCTATCAATGTTGTCGTTCGGTAATTGTCGTTTATACTGATATTAACAGTGAAACTTGGAGGCTTTTGATAGCGGTTTAATAGTGTTCGGTTGGACGGAAGAGCAGCACGAAGAATACTTCACCATGTTTATGATGGTATGGAAGGGCGCCCTATTTGATAGGAAACGATATGCCTTTACAAGCTTGGACACATATTGTCAGTACTTCTGTAAGCCCAAAAAATGATATATCCATTTACTGTGGACACCCGAGTTCAATTGTACATGTAATTATGATTGATTATTGGAAGTCAATTCTTTATGAATTAATAAGTTGGTTTTTTCAATTACACTAAATATGAATCACTTATCTGCAGATTAGAGGTAGTTTATATGTATGGATATAGATAGAATGTAATGTCGGAATATATGGTGTGTAGCAGGCTGTTTGGTGTTTTTTAAATGTTTGGTCTAGTAAATTTCACGATATAATATATTGGATGATTACGTGTTACATTATTTTGTTACATGGGTTTGTCGTTGCCATTTGATTGGTTTTGCAGGCTCGGTCAGTAAATTCCACTATGGGCGAGAGTTGCTGGCAATGGATATTTACTGACGATGTTAAACCATATAGTGTACAACAACATTTTTTAGTATGAATATAGGTTATCTATTTCGGATCGCATTCTTTTCTGAAATCTAAGATGATTATGTAAAACTCATTAGAAAATTTTGAATGATGATATGAATGTTACGTGATCTAGACATAGTCTGTGGCTGTGTGTACACCATGGTATTATCGCTTTTCAATCTATGAGCAACTATAAGTCCTCTATTGTAAATGTATTTATATGTTTGCATATTGTGTTGAAGTCAAATGAATTTGATATCGATTTTTGTTGACAAACCTGCTTTGTGTGCCACGATGAAGATGGCGGGTCAATTTTCGCTTAAGTGGTCTTAGATGAAGCGAAAAATAGTTGACTTGTTATGTGAACGCGGTGATAATTGATTAACTCTATCAATGAGTGTCACGCGAAAAAGATTCCTGGCGAAGGCAACGTAATTCATTCTTCCCGTGTACATAAGGACTATATTTTAAGCGCGATGAGTATTTGACTGCTGTTGAGAGAATATAACATTAACTTTCACTCTTGGTATCAATTATCATCTATTAGATACTCATGTTGAATCATATATCACGTATATCCTTGGGTGGTGAGGTCTGCTGTCTAAAAGGATTTAAACTAGAATGGAATATGTTTGAGGGATGGAAGATAACCACAGTTATTGGGTATTTTGTAAATTTAAACAAAATTAGCCCAGTCATAAAAGGAGGTTGGAAATAGATAGGGCGGTGCATAACTATTTACGATTTTGTGATACCTGGTAGACAAATTTGGAGAAATGTAGGACGGACAACAACGAGCATCGTTCCTTTTTCTTTTGACCTACTCCACATGAATGTTACAATCACTGCATAACCGTAAACTGTGTCAATTACATTATGCAATGCCACAACGTACGATAGTGGATATGATACCACTATAAGAAATTGGGAAGCTAAACTGATATTTGCTGGGTACTGGACATGAACATGCGCGGGAAAGCCTGCCACTTGTAATTATATACATAAGGGGTGCTGACGTTGGTACTTGCAGTCCGGCATCTAATTAAAAATCCCTTCTGTCAAGGCCAACACGGAATACGTTAACATCCAGGAAAATTGAGCCATGTGCTGGGGGAAAACTCGACACAGCCCTGGGCCAATTTGCTATCGAATTCGATCCGGCTTCATGCCAGCCTGCGACGTGAGGTTTTCCTAAAACCCTCTGAGCCTGCTGTGGTTTTTGACAACCACGTTTGACACCGCTTGCCTATCTATTTAAAAAAACGAAAGTACAAGATGTGTAACCGGGCGTACATCCTATTGGGTTCAAATCACGAACCAAGATAACTTTTCTGACAATATTAGTCTATTTTGAAGTGGCTGTTGACCCTGCACACATAGCTATTGTGGACAGTTGTTAAGTCAGCGTGTGTGCATTTAAAACAACCCTGACATGCCTGAAGGAAAAGTGCGGTTCCTCGTGTTCGAAAAGCAGATGCAAACAGTGTATTTGATTTCTAGTATATGTTGAGTTTTTAACTTTGTATCTTTCACATTAAGTACTTTACTTTGCATACATTAGGAAAAGTTTGTCTTCGAATCGGGACAGCTTTAGGAGTGCGTAATAAGCATGGGGATTCATAATTACATGAATATTTTATATGCATACTATTTTGTTTAGGAAATAAAGAAGAGAGCGTTGGGCCCTGATTTGTTTCACATCTTGTTGGTTCATATTTTTATTTTAGGGTAAAAATTGTCACTCAAGACGAGATCATGGATTTCGTGTATTTTGCGGGTTATCACTGCCGCTATTCAAAGACGGCTGATTGGTGATCAAAAACCCGTATGTTGACGAGTACAGAAATAAACATCTCACTGGCACTATCCGCATATTATAATGAATTAGAGGCAATTGGATCCATCAGTGTAAAAATGTAATTTCGTAGTAATGATAATTCCACCTGAATAACCGTCTAAGTGTAATGAAATTCCATTAAATGAGCCTGAAGATCAGCAATGTTACTTTCCGGTCCTAGGGTGATCTCTCAATTGGATGCTCACTGCTATAGCATCCAATATACCAGTCCTGCTAATCCCAATGAAAGAAGCCTTCCTGTTGTAGCTGTTTTAAAACAATCGTGCTGCTCTTAGATATTGGGATACGGTCTCTGAGCAAAAACTTAACTGGGCAATTATTCATCTGCTGTTTATTGCGGTAATTGAAATAGTGTCTTTGCGTAATATGTTTGATTGTCGACATGGCTTTCTGGTTGTCCTGAGTGGTATCTTGTGAAAGTTAGTAGAGAGTAAGAATCTTCTAAAGAATGCACCCAAATCTGGCTCTTGTGCGTCCTCGCTCTTAGTTTGTGCCTTCTTCGATGATTATCTCGCCTCTTTGAAGGGACGAAGTTGTGGATCCTTTAATTCATTGATGAACCATACCGCGGAATTTCGGTGCGCCGTGTGGTTCAAGAAATATCCAGTCCAGAGGAATGTGTGTTTGGTGTATGAGCCCAGATAATTGGAGCTCCAAGTCTCGAATGTTGAAATTTGTGGGCCCGACAGGATTTGCTTTGCTCTTCTAAATCACAATGGAAGAGTGTCCGAATTTATATCTATACAACAACTATCAATACAATATTGCTTGCTTACTTACTTCCTGGAAGCGAATGAATGCCCTGGGAGAGCGATCACGTTCACCAAATTTATTGGACAGAATTTTGTGAATATACTTTCAACATTATGTCTTTTGTCAGGCGATACGAATATTATTCAAAATTGAATGACTGGCGAATTGCCTTACCCTGTAGCATGACCGCAAACACTCGAGAAACATGATTTGTTCCCGAAAATGCGCCAAAGTCAGTGCGTCTCGCTGACTTAACTTACGGCCGGTGAACGTCTCTTCCTGAGGAATTTCTTCGACCCGGTCGCCGTCCAACGCCAGCGTTTTCTCGTGGCATGGCAAGAACAAGATCCTCCTCTTACAAATAAAGGATACACAAGCACGGTATGTCCACACAACAGTCCGCGATTGATGCGGCCCCCCTGCCAAGTTTTGGCGTGCGGATTCTCAGGTAGGCCCAAGATTTATCTTTAATTGTGTGGTAGGAGATCTACACTGTTGGCCTTGCAACGACCAATGACATTTCATCGCCAGCTCGTACAATACAAATATGATGCGGCATAAACTTTACTTTAAGGTCGAATAAGCTTGTTACAAAAACAATGGAGTCAACATTTGTGGTAATGTAAGTAGAGGGAGGATATTAGAGAGAAGCATCTTGCAATAGGGTATTTGTTGTTCGAGTGTCTTTGTATTTTTGGTGTGTTATAGGTCACTTTTGAGTCCTACACAACTCTTGGGGTGACCTTGACACTAATCTGGATGACTCTTATATGTCATTGATTTTGCTCACGTTCTTATTTTTTGTTCCTGCTTCTGTCTCATTCTTCCTTCTTTTATGGCGCTTTTGTAATGCCTACGAGTCAGATGTTACTTGGTGAACACTTTTCTCCGTAATTCTGCTTGTTTCGATCGGAATAGTCTTAGTATGTCTATGGATATTTATTCATTTAGACTGGTTAGGTTGATTGATTTCTGTGCATTATTGTATTGTTTAACTCTCCAACTCGTATGAATATTTTGCACCTCCATTCTGGAGGACGTGGTCTACCAGTTGTTTCGGGGTAAGGCTTGCACGCTATATTTGCCTCTGCAGATTGCTCACGGTCTATACGTGGTCTTGACGTGAGCAACAGGACGGAATAGAATTATCATTGCCACATTTATTGTGTTTCCATTTGCAATGCTTTTTCCACTCCTTTGCTGTGATCGCGGGGCTGTGTTCTTGAACAATGAAATTTATGAAGTGACAATTTTTATCGTGAATGATTCTGCCTCTCCGATTTTGTTCTCAACTCTCCCCCCTCCAATTAAATTTTAAAACAATGGATGGAAATCTACAGGAATTTCTTATATAGCTAATTGCAGATGAATCAACTCTTTATAAATCTCATTGAAACTAAAAGTCAAGAAGCTGGGTAAAACACCATTATTGCCCCTGAATATACCAGACCTGTGGGGTCAGTGGCCTAAGAAGGCAGTTTAGAGTCATCCCGTCAACTGGTCACACCGCGTGAATCTTAAGATTCTCATTTGATAGTTAAAGGAAGGAGTAGCCCTCTTGGCGTAGTCCAAAATCAAGTGTTGAAAAGAACGGCCTTACAACAATTGGTATGAAACAGCAAGCCTTCAGACAGACAATTTGTCCCGATAAGGTCAGTGTTGCTAAAGCAAAGCCTAGATCATTATAATTTAACCACTGAGCTACTGATCCGCGTAAACGTGTCTTACACTTTCAAATGCATAATAAAGATGCATAGATGAACTCTTGCCAATTCTCGCTTTCACTGAGACCGCAACTCGTTCCGACCGATTTTAACTGGTTACTCGTATTCAAAAATATGTCATTTTTGTTGACTAGTTCAGTCGGAACGTTTCTGTGCTCACCGTTTATATACACTGTGAGATAAGCATAATAACTAGTAATGCCAACAAAAACACTCCAGTAAATTATTTTGTTATACATGATTGTCTTTAAATGACTTAAGAACATTTTAAAAAATATGAACACGATTAATCTGTATGGAAGACCACGAAGTAGAGGATGATAAATACACGCCGGTGCTGTAGAGCCTTCTCAGCAAAACAATATTCACGTGATAACATATCGCCCCATAAGTCCAGAGTTCTTACTTTCGACCATTCCGTCAGAAGCAATCATAACCGTGATGGCCATATCTTTGTCCCAAAATTTAATTTTGAATCAGCAACACGAAGAAGAGCACTTTCGCCAAATTTTGTTGGGCTTTTGGTTCTCAAATTCTCAGGCTGAAGCACCCTATTCTTGGGATGGCGTTCAGATACGATATTTATTCACGCGAGTCTTATCCCCCGAATGTTTTTGAATCTGTTTGCGTTAGGGATGCTTGCCTTAATGCGCTAAACATATTGTGGTAACCTCCAGTAGCCAGTAGTACGCCTCAGTTTCCGGCCATGAAGTTGTGGGCATTTTGTCCAATTTTGTCATAATAATATCTGAAAAGTGTGGTGGGGGTGCGTGGGTGTGGTGGGCATTTGTAGTTGTTATACAGACATACATGTCTACTACTTATCATACGATATAAAAAACATAGAGAAAAGGACTTGTATCTAGAAATGGACTTTCTCTGTGTCATGAATTTAAATGCATTCATTGCCGCAAAATAAAAATCGTCTCTGTCGGAAATAATACGGGTTTAAAGAGAAGGGTTAATACTTTTAGACTAGCCGTTAATATCGCACATCTTTCGTTGCAATCTTGCGTTGAGACGCAAGTATATTGGGTTTCAAGATGAATCATGTTTATAGTGTTTTGACTTGGGGCTCCTCGGCATTCTGGCAATTCCTACATGGTGTGTCTCTTCAGACAGCGCCAAGAATGTGGGAGCGTCTACCGTTGGCCAGACTTTTTCTACGTTTATTGTGGACGCGTGTCAGCAGGGTGTGCGTATGTTTTAAATAGTGAAACAACATTCTAAACTCTTCAAATAATACAAATTGTTGCTCTCCTGATTTTCTTGCTGGAGGCGAATAGAACCCTGATGATTTAAACAAATCGTGATGAATGATTAATACTAATTCATACACATCTATTGCAGGTAATTGAGACTGCGGCTGTACACGCATGTCGAGTGAAATTCAAATTAATTGGTACTGCATTTTTTTCGGCTTTGTTGTAGAAGGGTAATGTGAAGTAAACTCTAGAAGAATTTCATAATATCAGTGACTAGGTGACGCTGAACGGCGAAAGGCAGATCAAATCCGTAACGGGGAATACGATCACATGCTCCTTCGCATTTTCACACCTCTGCGATATTTTTTTGCCCAGGATAATTCAGTAAAATCACAAAAACGTGTTCCGTCGTGAATCTCGGGTTAAAATAAATTGCCTGTGGCTTAACTGTTAAATATCAAGAAATTTAACACTGTAAAGTCCGCTTGAAATAATGGATAAAAAGATTTCCTATTTGGCGTCAGAATGGATTAGACAGGTAATACATTACCTATTGTTTTCTTTGGTCAATATATGATATCCTCGTCTTTCTGTGGCAAAAATCCAGATGTACGTCGGAGGTGTGCACACAATAGCTGCTTGGTAATAGTGTATGCATCCCTATAAATTACTGACTCAATAATTTATCGATATTTACTTGGCTCACTTGGAATAAAAATTAGCCCTCGACAGTTCCTATATTGGTGTTAGTTCAATGGTTAGAAACCAACATCTGCTCGGGGTGCGATTTGGGGTCAAAGATGACAAGTGTCTCGAACAATCAACACAATATTAGCATCAGTATCCTTCTTCTCACGATTTATCGCCGCCACAATTTAAGCCAGGCAATCTGTCTCTCAATAATTATACTTTATCATAGGTACAGTATCTGCACATTAAAACTTACACAAAAACTCTCAATATCACCCATCATGCATATGGCTTTGAAAATTGGATGGGATGTGTATTTTAGTGGAAATGTCTCCTAGCAAAGATACATCAAATATTAGGTCCCACAGACCAGTCTTACTCTCAAACCTTATATTTCCTGTTCTGTGTTGAAATCGACGTCTCACAATTTACTCGTTAATGTGGAGGGCACTAGACCTGAACTCCTCTCCCGACTCCAACTTTCGCTCCCACCAGAAGATTGCTAATTTTCTTTTTGAAATACCTACTCGAAATAGTCCACCCTCATAATCCAATTGATAATATCACATATTGTCTCTGTTATTGTTTTCTGTTGTTTAGTACCTATACTCTTAGAGGTGTGGCTTTGGGAGTCATGTAGTGAGACCCCAACGTCCTTTTTAAAGACAATCGTTATTTATATTGTTCTTTTGAAAAAAGACAATCTTGGAGGAGTGCCTCTCTAATTTCGTCATCCCGTGCCCCAACCCAGAACTCGCCATTCAAGACAACACCGCTTAAGGAGAACGTCTTTAAACTAAAAGGACGCGCTGGAGGTGGGTTTACTGGCCTGTACATCTCATTTCCTATTACAACATCATTTTACAACATCCATCCACGCGGCGTCGGCGCGCGCGCCACCCATCACACCCCATTTAGCATGAGTGCTCGCCTCAAGATCCAATTTATTGTATGAAGACTTAGTCGACCGTATTTCGATAATTCCCGGTCCGTTCTCAGAGAGATTTTATATATCTGTGCTTCTTATTTGGACGCTCATGTATCATTATGTTGTATGCCGGCCAAGTTGCAGATGGTAGTTTTCACTTAGTCCATACCTTTGGGAATATTGACATGATTGTAAGAATCAATCTTCTGCTTCTGTTCTCTACGTAATTGTAGAAGGCAGAAGTTTATTGAGGTTAGCGATGTGGCCCATGGGCCTCTGTTCGTTCTCTTAAATATACCATCACGTATTCCTCCATGCCAATTTAAGTTCATGTTAAAAAAAAGCCAAAATGCGAAAGATCTTGGAATTTCCGCCAAATACAATGGCGTCGGTTTCGCTTCAAGTTAATTTCTAAACCTGGAATCACAATAGTTCTCACTATCTTTGTATGTTTGTTACTATTGTAGCCATCTCCGAACCACTTTTCATCATCATTTCAAGATTCTCCACGGGTCCTTTTCTTGGCCCGCTGCGTCAGCTGCTTTTGGTAATGGATTTCAGTCCTGAGCCCCTTCCGGGTGATGCGATTCGTGTGCCCTAATGGCCCCTTGTTTTTTACTAAACTGCTTAATGAGCACTTTTGATTTGACATTGACTAAGATGGGTCATCTAATTGTTGTTCGTTTGAGCCATAAATTGCCAGTTCTGAACATAATTTACAGTTTTTCTGAATCGTCAGCGCAACAACACTTTTGTAGAGATAGCAATACACAAAAAATAATGACTTTGGGTCAAGGGATAAAAGTATCCAACATGGACTCAGGTGCTGGCGGTTGGCACGCGAAGCGCTTGGTCAGGGCAAAGTGCACGACTACGACCTGAGATGCATACCTCGAACGAACTCTAATTTATTATACGTAATCATTATAAAGAAGCAGAACTATAATCTTGGACATGTTGTACAAATGAGTAATAGACGAAAATAGGTAATAGTTACTTTTGCTTACTTTCTCTCGATTGTGCCTCTTTGCATTGTGGCGTGTACTCTTTGCTATTTTTTGTTCGAGTTCATGAACTGCATTACTTGATGTTTTGTGAAATAGACAATATTTGAAAATTGAGTGTGGGAGTACTTTTTTAAATTATGAAAGTAAAATTCCCTTGAAAATTCTTTTATTAAACTGGAATCTGCCAGATCCCGATCAATTTTATCTTCATACGAAGCCAGGAAATTGTTTCAAAATACTGTTACTGGGATAAAACAAAAAACTTGGCCGTGGTCTCAATCCTACTTATAGGTATTATGATCGATGTCTTATCATATTAACAATCAGTAATTTTCCACAACTCTTTCCTGTACGTATACTGAAATATGTAAGCACCTACTAGAATCACAGATTTGGCTTCATTATTTGTAATATTTTAACTTTTAATATTGCCTAATGGCAGACTGACAGACTGGCATTAATGATAAACGTGATGAACTTTGAACTTTTCAATTGCAGTTTTTTAAACAAAG
>CAJDSM010039189.1:4153-19762 GCA_903981925.1 Ostrea lurida
TTTAGATAGTGGGCATGTTTATATCTGATTATGGGCTTTAGATTTTTAGGTAGTATGTGTGTCTATGTCTGATTATGGGTTTTAAGATTTTATTATGGACTTAAGATATGATTATGGGCTTAAAATCTTAAGGTAGCAGGCATGTTTATATCTGATTATGGGTTTTCAGATTTATGGGCTTAAGATCTTAAGGTAGTGGGCATGTTTATATCTGATTATGGGTTTTAAGATTTATTATGGGCTTAAGATCTTAAGATTTACCTATGATATCCGCGTAGGTTTCCATCATCTTGGTTTGTGGACGTTATTATACTTTACCTATATATAGCGTAGTTCCATCTGGTTGTAGGTGTATATTTACTTTTAGCGTAGGTTGTCATCTGGGTTGTGGTGTGTTCATTTATATGACATCAGGAAGGTTTATCAATTGGTTGTGGCGTGTATCTTCAATATTTTACTATGACAAAAGCGTAGAGCTTTCATGCGATTGTAGATGGACTGTTACTATTTTCTATTATATACGTGTAGTTTACCATCATGGCTGTGGGTGGCGAGAACAGTCTGGAGGCCTCTCTCGTTACCTTGGGATAGATTGAACACGGATTGCGTACTGAGTATATTGAGTCTTCTAGTAGATATTTCATGAAGAAACATTATGTATGTATCCAAAGCAAGGAATTAATCATTGAAGATAGTTAATTCCTAGCCATACATTTATTTTTATTATTTTTTGTGCTAAAATTATACAAAGCCTAAATGTATAAGGATTTTTGTATCTAAGGATTTCATATAGCCGAAAATATAGTCTAATTCCTGTTTTGGATACAAATAAAAGAAATACATTTATAATTTACAAGTTTAAAAGACTACGATAATTCATAAGAATCAAAGCTTTGAAATCTGGCTTTCTTTGATCCTCTGTCAAAACACAACAATAAAAACCTAGCTTAATAAAGGTTAATCAGATTTGGTTCCATGTGACTATTTAGAGGCTAAAATAAGGCATGATAAGTTTATACTTTGTTAACGATCTAGTTCAATGTAAAATAAGTCAACGACTAGAACTGATATTCATCATTCCAAATCACATTACTTGGCACATTTAGAGACCACTTATGTGAGTATCTCGGACGAATACTATTCGCTCTCCGGATTTCTGAGAGAGCCCGGATACGATGACCGATGACTTGTCCCGTCTTGGCGTTGGCGATGAGCCTAAAGAACTTCTGATAGAAGCAGTCTCTGCTTCTTTGCGACTTGCGTTCATGGATAGTCGCTTTATGGAGAACTTGATGGTGGGATCAAAGGTTCACGAATCTGGTCCTGTCGTAAGATGCGATAATATAACCGTCGGGAATTCAACATAAAAAATTTGTAGAATTCATCGTTGAACTATCGAGCATTTATGAGAAATTATATCTCAGATAAGACAACGATATCATAGTAATCATTACCAGTGGCAGCATTTAACAAGAATTTCATGCAAAAGTTCAACATTAAATAAAACCAGCAGGTAACGTGTAGTTGTTTATATTAAATTCTGTAAATTAATATTAATACAGGAAATGACTCATAATTTTTTTTTTCGGGGGGTGCAATAATTATAGCGAGTAATTAGAGGTTTGGGTCAGTTCTACGCTTTTTTATAAGAGCGGATTATAAGCGTAAACTGACCTCAAACAGGTTATAGCTCGTAGTACACATGTCCAAAATTAGTCATTCTTGAATAATGCTAACGGCAAGTTAGGCTTCAGAGAGTTTAAAAGAGTTGGATAAAAAACGGAGAAAAATACTATAACTGACAGGGTAAATTCTTCCCCGATAGTACCACGGAGGACGGGCTTGTGTACGTAGTATGCCTCCCTTTGGTTCATACGCGTAGCTGCCTCTGTATTGCTGAATACACAAGCCGAAGAATACGGTCGAATATTGCATCAACCGCCGAAATACAGCGTCTGAAAATCAATACACACGAATAATTACACGGGAGACGTGAATCATCCCCCAACCGAAAAATCCAATGTCTCGACGATAACCGACAAGATACAGCGTACTCGAAAATTCATACAGACCGAAATTAATGGTGAATCATTACACACTCACTTTGAATATCATAGGTTCGAAAATCTAGTCACAAACCGTCAAGAAATCATAAGCCCACAACAGTGAAAATCAAGGCGATCGCCGAAAATCATACCAACCCATGAAAATCCATGTGAAATCATACACAATCCGAAAATCAGGTCACGAAATATACAAACGCGAAAAAATACGCGTTTTCCGAGAATTATGACAATGAGTGCACAACTGCGAAAATCGAGCGGGTCGAAAATCATTACTAACAACCTGATAAATCGCGTCGAAAATTCATACACGTAACCACAAAATCAGGGTCAAAAATATGAACAACACTTGAAATATCCCGCGTCAGAGAAAATATAACACAATGTGTAGAGAAATCCAGCGTCAGTAATACACGCTCAATACTTAGCAATTTTGACTTTTTTTCCCCAATGATTTGACATGGTACGGAAGATGATCATAACTTTCATGCATTCTAATATTCTGCACATGCCTCTTATTCAAAATGCTGATTTGGCATTTTAAATTGCATAGAAACACCCTGTAATATGGAATGGCATATTATCAAGATACACATATTGAAAGAAAATTCTGGTAATAACTAGTTGAATATTGTAACACGTGTAACGAGGCCTACTGTATATAAATTCAAAAGTGCCAGAAATATATGAATTTCATAAACTTTCTTGTATATTATAAAGAATTGCTGTTTTAAGGGCGATATCCCCTAAACAGTAATAAAGGTCTTGCTATCCTTCAGTTAAGAATTGCTTGGTTTTGAACATTTGGTATAGTGAAATGTCCGGTGCTTGCTTATTAGAATTGCTCATTTGAATGGCGTTCTAGTAGTAATAGTCTCTGAACTCACTTTTGATGTGATCATCACATACTGATGGATATGGCTCGCGCCTATCAGAATACTTTGCATCGTCGTTCCGATACTTTCTGCGGTCCAGACTTCTCGAAGTGGACAGGGCTGTCACGAAGTCCCGGTGACTCGAGTGTTTGAGCGTACTCGCCGATGAGATGTAGGGGATTGTGTCCGGGGCCAGGGCTTTAGCACTGAAGGGCAATGTCTGTGTTGCAAAGTGAAGCATAAATGGGAAAATTAAGTCATACAGAAGGCAGATTGAATACAGTCAGGCTAGGAAATCTAAGAATCAAATAATGCAATCTAATGCAGTAAGAGGCATGAATATAGATAAAGAGCCACTCGATATTAGAAGATCGCTCATCAAGGAGCTCAGACATAAATATGATGTCAGAATAGCCTAAAAGGAGAGTTCAATAGGAAGAGGGGACATGTATTATAAATCTACTTTTTACAGAAATTGGATGAAGGCTACGACAAATAGCAGGAACATAGATGCTGAAACAGCGCGTAAAGATGAGGATGATTATAATATTAGACATATATGCATTCTGTGACTACAAACTGAAAAGATGGGAATCGTCGCAAAGACGGTAGACGATCTAATAAATTCTACACTGCGATAGGAGAAGTCATAAAAAGATTCCTATGAATTAGATAACGTTAGCAAACAAAAAGTCCGATTGAAAGCGACACTAGCTGGCAGGGACACGCACATGGTTTTATTGGTTTATTCGTTTCAAAATTTAACAATTTGATAAGTTTCTGGCGGTGTCTTGAGTTTTTTAGTTTACACTTATGTGTAAACATTTCGGGTATGCTTATCTGCGATCTATTTGTTTTATTGATTTTAAAGTCAAATAAAGATATTGTGAGTAATTGTGGTAAAATTTTTTCATAAGCTTCCTCTATTTTAAATCGTCTATAGAGCGAATCGAGTGAATTGTAACATTGAGGAAGAGATTCCTCAGTACATTATGTTGACTCCGTGTGTGTGATGGTGGAAAATTCTAAGCTACGTGGACAAGATTTCCGTGTACTGGTGGATAAGCTATCTCAACCGAGTAAATATTGGAATGGGAATACTAGTAATTCCAAATCATAACAACATATGTCATCTTTCTTTACCATACATTGTGCTCCTTGAATTAATTAATACTTCTCTCTGATACGCACCTTTCAACTAGATCTAAATGACCTTATAGCACTATCATAATGCTAGGTCGGAATTCGAATGACCGGCTCGTAGTGCTGCCTGGTTGCAGATACCACGTGCAGTTAGTAATGCGTCTCATGCTTCCCCCGATCACATACTATTGTTTGCATTTCCAAGATAAGAGACAACTTGCTCAAATGTCAGCCCTACGATAATTCTATTAAGTTATGAGCAGAAGTTTCTCTACACAGTTGTCTTTCACTGGAGTTCAAGAATGTAATCACTCAGAACCAGTGGTTTGACACTAGATATAAATAAGCAACAACTCTGAAGAGCCAAGCGGTTTGCACTAGAATTTGTAGAATAGGGAGCGCCGGAAACTAGATAGCGCCTCAGTGAGCTTGACACTAGAATGATAGATAACAAACATGTGAGGAGCAGACAGCGGGTATATGCTGTGAGTGGAAAAGCAATATAGAGTTGGGGATCGGACTGGTTGCGATCATCGGACCGCGCGATAATGGCTATGTGAGTATTAGAAAAGGTTTTCTTTGTTTTAGGTGCTGATAGTGGATGCAAAAATGATATAACGAGTGCAATAACAAGGTGTTATGATGATAGAGCATTAGACCTAACTAATAAATATCTACTTGCTTTGTAGGTAAGAGTGATATAGACAAAGAAGGAAATGTGAAATGATTTTGTCTTCCTAGACAAGACTGGGCACGCATATATAGCAACAGGTCATACAGATATTCATAGTATAGTAACATTCTTCGCAGTAATACATTTATATAAAAAGAGTTGGATTATGTTAGTAGTCCATAGATTAAAATCACCATATCTAATAGAAATAAAATATATCTGCAGAAGTTTACGAAATCAAATATTTAAATATTGGTGTAAAGAATATATAATAGGGTAGGTTTTAGGATGCAAACAAATTAATTTGAAATTGGAACAGCCACGATGTAGGAACGTAGGAAGCTTACGTTGATGATAGGGGGGAGTAATACCGTGCTCTGACTGAAGATAAATACAAAAAATTATGCCAAGTCGCAATCTCTCGATACAACTTGACTGGCTGAAAATATTAATGACAACATCGAATATTGTCGATTTCAAATATCAGATTGTAAATGTATTCTCAAATAATGAGAAATTGATTTTGTTCTGTTACACAGTTGCCACCGCAAAAAATGATTTTTACCATCTTTTTTTAATTAGATGTAAGAAGTATAAAAAATGTCCAAGTATTTGTCATTTATGAATGCCTACTTTGACATCAACATGTAGGCTGTTTATTATGAATACTTATAAAGTAGACTGACGCACAACGATCATCAAAATATAACCTTATAATGAGAGAAAGTATTAAATCTATATAATCATGTACCTTGGTCATGAGTATCTCAACGTCTGCAATTATATAAGTTAGTAAAGTGACTAATTTGTGAAAAATCTCAAAGACTGATCTCGCAAGTTAGGAGTCTCACATTTATTATACTCATTGGGGCTCATATTTCTCAATCTCAAGTCAAAACTTGCAATAATTATCTTCAAGAGACTTTATACTTCAGACACTTTCTATTTAAATGGCCTGATAACCAAAAAGTCAAAAAGTTACTCATTAAGGGTTCTAACTCGATATTGTAGCTCATACATGGTTCATCGTTCAATAATCTCGTCACCTAGTCTAATTCTCGATGAATGGTTTCCTGATCCTCACCATCAGTGTGATCTTCCGATTAAATCTCACTCACATAGCTAGTAACTTCGAGTTCTAACACTACCATAGTCTAATCAATAATCTCAACTCAACATAGTACACGATGTCAATAATCTCATGCACCCAATATCTATTTCGATAATCTCACTCCCACCATAAGTATAATCTAATAACTCGACTACACATAGTCACGATCTCATATATCATCAGCCAGGTAGTCACTATGTGATAAGATCTATCACCATAGTACTATTCAATAATCTCACTCACTTCCTAGTCGTATCTCAGAATAATTCATCCACCATTAACTAATTATAATCATATATTGGTGACTCTTAAATAGCGTCCTTATTCGTAATTAACCACATGTCATAATCATTGATAAGTACTCAAACATAGTCAATTGAATATTAAATAACTCCATCGTCCATATGATCATAATCTCATCCCTAGTCTATCTGTATTCTACTCCTACATAGTCAGGTATCCGTTTCAATTATCTCACATACAGTCCTAATACATATTCATTACACACATAGTCTATCTCAATAAAATTCACTCATAACGTACATCGTGATATGTCTCACTCACATAGAGTCTATCATCCGATAATACTCTATACCCATAGTACTATTTTTCATATCTCTCCACGTCACTATTTATAATTCCTCCCAAAGTCTATCTCGTAATTACTCCCATCTAGCTTATATCTCGATCCACAATATAAGTCTACTCGAGTAGCAAGGGAATGCTGGCAGAGTCGGTTCAGAGGATGTAGACAGATGAAGTAGAGCTAACATCTATGTAGCGTAATCAAATCGGTAAATGCGGATCGAAGAATTCGACGCAGTGATGAGTATTGGAATTGGGTAGAATGCCATATGTATTGGTGACGGGACAAGAGAAGTTGAAGGCAGTAGAGAAGGAGTATTGGGAGAAGTAGTTAGGTCTGGATACTTGGTAGGTTTGCGAAAAGGACGTGTGGAGATGAGCAGGCAGAGGTGCGTGAGAATGATTTCTTGCGAAAATCTGAAACGGCTGGGTGTCTGTTGTATAAAGCAATTCCGGGCTGATATAGTATAGTTGCGACAAACGACGCAGACTTGCAGCTGCTAACAGAGAGTGAGCGAGCTGAGCCCGTAGACAGCTGCCATGCAAAGTGGTATGACGCAGATAGAGAAACACTAATGTATGTGAGTTGGGAGATGTACAGACTTTCGGAGAGATAAGGATAATGGCCAATGGTAGCGAGAGGCGATAATGGGAATGTAGAGAGTTTACTAACACTGTAGCGAAGTTTAGGATCGCGCAATAACAGGAGACGCTCGGCGAGAATTGTTGCACGAGACTTGAGTGGATATGCTGGATGAGCAAGTGGAGATTGATTTAGCATTGGGGGTTGATAGAGCGGAATGGTAACTAGGTTCAGACTAGTATGAGGAGCAAATTATGATAGAAATGACTTAGAGTACGCGGCATCTGGAGACCGGAGCACTATTTTTATATTGTATCAGCTACACTGCTCTCTTACTTCGCACATACTATAGTAGCGTCAAGAGTGTGATGATGTATTGAGATGCTGGAGTGTGATGGAATTGAGTGAGATTATTGAGAGTAAGATGACCTATGTGAGTGGAGATTTTATCGAGATAGATAAGAGCTAAGTCGAGGCATGCGATTATAGAATGAAGCGAGGAAGATAATGCATGAAGGAGTGAAGAAATAGGAGATATAATTGATTCTTAGAACGCAGGTGACCGAAGACTATAGGTTGAAGATATTGAAAACATATACTTAGCGACGATCTCACGTAGAGAGAATGAGGGATGAAGGAAGAGCGGGGTGGGAGGCATGACTCAACAAGACGGTCGAGTGATGTGAAATAGGGTAAGTAGATGAGAGCGGTAGTAAACAATGCGTAAGAAGCTGAGATTATTGAGATAACATCATGGTGAGATGAGGATAAAGTCGAAGCGAAGATAGAACGTGTGGAGTTCGGATTATAGAGGACGACGACCTGATGATGAGTGAGGCTCTGAGAAACTTGAGGTGAGGACGAGTGAAATAAGAGACTGAAGTGGAGATAGTATATGCTAACAGTGAAAAGACCTGATGGACGCTGCGTAGAACTGCACGGGGAGGTCAGTGGGATTAAGTAGTGATGAAAACAGTATGAGTGAAGTATGAAGAATTACGTATAGTGACGCACTCTGAAGTCGAACTATAGGGATGATGAGCCTGGAAAGGAAGATATGGTTAGACGCGCCTTGAAAGAAAGTTTATTACTGAAGACGATTTGAGAAGTATGGGTGAGTGGACAGGGAAAGCCTTAATCCGAAAGAAGCAAGACACGGATAAGAGACTATGATTATAGATTTGAGATTATCCGAGACTGACTATGGTTGAGATCACGGTTTTGATCAGATCAGACTATGATGGCGAGCGAGATTTTATTGAGATTCGCCCGGAACATGACAGTTGGCCCCGACTAGGACTTATTAACGGATGATTAGACTTGTAGGGGCTACGATCATAGTAAAACGCGACCATGTATTCTGAGGATGACAATGGGCTCAGGAACCGGTACGTGCGTAAATTACTATGAGAGAAAGTACACGGATCACGGACGCTTAACAGGCGAGGATACAGAGTTGCTGCGACGATTACAGTTTAGTGCAAGTCTGGTGCAATTGACTTCTGCGCGTTTAAGGACTTCGTGTAGATATTGGGACGCACAGAAGGATAGTATAAGATCCACTATGAGGTGTGCATAAGGCAGATACGTTAAACTAAGTGTGAGGAATCAGTTATGAGCGTAGTAGTCCTGGTAAGATCTGCGGCTACCCGAGTTCGGTACAATAGTAGCACTTATAGAGATCGTAGCACTGTGGTGTATGAGCTTATCATGAGTCGGTCAGTTTCAGATGAGATAGATTATCATGGCTCTTCCCTATATTCTAGAAGTACATAAGGTAATTGAGATCGTGAGGTCAGTCGCTACTGAGGTGCATTCAGATTATAATAGTTCATGGATGTACATAAAGAGGCGGAAGAGTACACCAGGTAGAAAGAGGTTAGGCAAAAGAAGTAATGTACTCTAAGCATCTTAGAAACTAAAAGGGTTTGGTCAGACTATGCGTCAGCTCCATCGTATGTACACTCTAAAAAGCTAAAACATATCGAAATTCACAGGCTAGCCTTTTGCATTTTGTGGAAAAATACATTTAGCAACGTGCATATTTTATGATGATAATGAATATTCATCATTGTAATGTTGAATATATTAGCATCAGAGTGTAGTCGAGGATGCAGACGGTTGGAAAATGGGTAACGCATTTCATCAAGGTAGGTTATCGCTCTAGTATTTAGTAGCTCATGGGTTGTTGCAAGACATACAAAAGATTTTACTTAAAAAAGTCTAAAATGAAGGTTCATTTCTGAGATAGATGATTTAGATTGAATGTGGTTGATGATAAAGAGAAGTCAAGGATCAATACAATGTATTTGCGTTTAAAGATCTGATCGAAAGACTTCACAAATTTTTATCGTTATGACAAGAGGATCGGAATCTATAACGCTTATTGAGAGGTTAGACTGGATAGCTGATGATTGGTCGATTATCTTGATCCGGCAGATTTGTCTAAACATCGTGTATTTTTACCTATTATTTTGCAGTTAATGCGTACATCAATAAGGAAAAATAATGGTCTAGATGGTCCTACTGCTAATGAATTGGTAAATATATTAAAATCAATTCATTGATTATAAGAGTTTATGTCCAGCACTGGAGACAAAAATTGGTGTGCTCAGGGCATCAGAACAGTGATATTTCTGGGAGAGTGTCAGACTCATTGCCCAGAGAATTTGTTTTTGGCATAACAGCAAAACGCTGGTGCACATCTAGAGGTGTGTGATTGATTCTAGAATCAGACCCACTGCTGACTACTGAGTGGATGAGTTATATTCAGTATATAAAGTAACGGTGGTGTCTAGTAGGCTGTAGGTATATCATATTGTGTGTCTAACACTGGATTATTCTTGGAGGTGTTGTGGTATCAATTCTAATCAACAAGTGAAGAGAACAACCGTGATATAATTAAAATTAGACTTCATGAGCACGATATAGATGACTGAAGAGAAGGGATTAAGTGGTTGAAGAGTGACAATTATGTTGAGAGTGTTAAGATTTCGAGCATAGAAAAGTTTTGATGGGAGATACTGAGTAGGCTTTAATTGGGGTGTGGCATTGAGAGATGATTAGATGGAGGGGAATGGAGAGATAGAATGTGTGTAAGCTATTTAGGAAAGGTTTGAGATGGAAGATCAGAAAAGGAATTAAATGTCAAGAATGAGCAGTATAATCACTTTGGTCTATATTGTGAAAGAGAGACAGCTTGTATAAATGCTTATCGTGTCAGTATTACATGAGAGAATAGAATCCTCATTATGATCCTGAGCTACGTGGGATAAAGGAGAATTCCCAGACCGGAGGGGAAGAATGATCTTGTTGATCCGACTGAATGAGAGTTGAGATTATCCTAAAACAACGAGTGTAAGTAAAGTCGTCTGAATGGAAATTTTTTAGCTCGTAGAAGATTGAAGTAATTCCCATGAGAAATAGCTGAGGCGTAAGGAGTATGAGGAGCCAGTTTGAGACTTGTACGAAAATTGGTAAATATGGCCCAGCTATTCGATTTGTGAGACTTTAAGAAGAACAAGATAATGCTTGCAGAGTGAAAGTTAGGCGAATTACGAGGCAAAGTGGAAGACTGTGTGTAACGCATAAATAAATCATAGTGTAAATAACTGAAAAAGGTATAGAAGACTGACGGCGAGAAGATAGCTTAGACCTGAAATTAGCAGAAATTTCTGAGAACCATATATAGAGTTGTTGCCTTCACAGTGGTAGGCAAATCATAAGGGAATAATGAACGATCACAAGGATGAAAGGAGTCGAAGCAGTCAAAAAGAGTTGAAAATCTAATGGGCTGTCTCACATGGAGTAAAGAAAGAACGTAGAGAGATCTCAAAGGGTGAACAATGATGAAGAAAATCAGTCCAGAGCGTATGATATAGAACTTCTTTGAGTATCGTATTGACGATACAACATAACTGACAAAGTGCTTGATAGGGTTTTAGGATTGCGTAGAGTTGCTTGTTGAAAGGGCATAAGATGAATATAAATAATAAGTTGAAAATTGAATGTGCAGACAGCATTGGATATATAGATATCTTTATTATTTTCCTGATGTATTATTAAATTTTCATCGCGCTTAGCTGATAATGTATCGTCATCAAATTTTTCTTCCCGTATGAGAGTGTGGGGTAGAAAATTGTGGAGCTGAGACAAACAACCGTGAGCGAACGAATGCAGGAAGAACTTTAAACTAGAGTAGCGGTAAGCTTAGAGGCCTGGCGCCAAGGCAGGAGGATAGGCATTAGACTTACCCAGAAATATCTGATCTAGGAAAGTGTCGAGTAAAGGAACAAGCCAATGGTAAAAGAAAGAGAGCAGTGAAGCATTATACAAATAGCAATGATTTAAGTCATGAATATTGAAAAACTTGACGAATAAAGTATTCGGAGGGACTGGACGGACAGTTCTGTGAGCGACAGACGGTACAAAGAATCCGAATATGTGGGAGGTGACTAGGGCAATGCATGCAAGCGATTCATGATCCGTAGCATCAATGTAGAAGGATAATACATCTGTCGGAAGAGGGGATATCATGAAGAGAGAAGTGAGCTCATACGGAGAGTGGACGTGACTGTCGCGGAGAGAAGGATGGGGACACGATGAGAGGTGATGTGCGAGCTCGGATAATAGCTCTGATAGTCAGTCTGAGAATGGGCGACATTGAAAGGTGAGGAAAAGACTATTTGCTCTTAGGTAGATAGTTAAATGGAGTTCTACACATTAAAGTGGTACGGACGAGAACATATTCTATGGAAGAAGTTATAACACCGAATTTTCTAATGATGGTCAGGAACTGACAGCAGGACTATTTGGTGTGATAAGAAGCTAAAAGCATGTCTAACTAATGTATAACTCGTAGAATTATGAACTTTAATATTGGCTTTTGAAATTTAGATATAGTAGTGATTGTATTTAGCGATTACTCATCGAAGTCTTTAACTCATTGAGTGTTATTCTTTTCAGATATGTGTATTTTGAAAATTTTGCATTCAATATTTAAGGGGTGTTGCTATGGAAATTGAAATGCCAGAATTATTGACGAAGAATGTGCTAGGAATTTGAGGGATGAAGGTGGTACATGGTCAGTCATTGGGGAAAAAAAGTAATTTTGCGTTAAGTATTTGGGTTATACTCTTTTTTTCTGACGGGAGCTTTACTCGCACATTAACTGTTTAATGGAGATTTTTCTCGATGTGTTATATCTTTTTTCTTGAAAGCTGATTTTTCGAGCGTTAGTGTTGATTTTTGGACTGCTGGGATTTGGGGGTGAGTTAATGAATTTCTTGGGGTTGGATTTTCGGTGGTTGGTAACGAATTCCGGAAACTCGTCTGGATTTTGGAGTTGTGTCTGAAATTTCGGTTACGGTGTATTTTCGGGGTTTGATGGTATGCTTCGGTAAGCTGGATTATCGGATTGGTGTATGATTTTTTCGGACACATACTAGTGAATTTCAGGGGTTGTGGTATGAAGATGTCCGGACGCGGAATTTTCCGGGGATGATTGATGATATGAGCGTCTCAAGCGGGTTAGTGTATAGAGCGTATTAGTGGAATTGAAGTAGGACTACTACTGAAGTATATTCGGGCGCTGTCCTAGATGATAGGTAACATTTCGTGAATAATACCGCTAGTAGAATACATAATAAGATGTAATTTTACGCGGGGTATGATGTAATGAATTTGGGAGCGCTGGAAATTGAATTATGAGGGCTTGTATATGAAGTCGGTAGAGTGGGTAACGCAATTGGGTATTGTTCGGTTGCTGTGTAATGAATATTACGGAGCTTTCGTATTTTTTACGGATGGTTGTGTACGATGTTCAGCCGTCAGGTACTTCTCGGATGTGCATAGATCTTTGGAGCGCTAAATTATTATTCGGGGTTGTGTATTTAGAATGGAAGAGGGCACGCTGTATGATGAAAAGGGGTACATAGGGAACACGAGTAGAGACCAGACGATGACATGCCGAGATCAACGTGAGCTGGGACCCTAAGAGGAGGGAAGTAAGCTGGTGCCCGGGACTTAAGAGTGTTCATGAGTATTTCGTTTTGCCTTTTTGGAGAGAACAGAAGACTTTCCTCGTTTTAAGCTAGAATGTAAGCAGGCATTATGGCAACAGACTTAGCAGTAGACAAATCGGAAGCGACAGTATAATATACGACGTGGTAACGTGGCGGAGGACTAATATTCGGTTATTAAGAGAACGAAAGTACGATGCCCGGGAAGCGGGACTGGGATTTGGGATCGATACGTGCTCGGACAGGAAGAGACGCTATAACGCGTCGTGACGGATCAACAAGAGACGTGCGCCAAGACTGTGAGACAGATAGAGGGTCTCGTGATTATAAAAAGAAAGGACTGATCAAAAATCTGATCAACGCCACAGGTTAACGTATGATATATGTCCAAGCGAATGCGTCTTTATATTCCTAATTATCAGGCAAACTTATAAACGCTAAATTTGTTAAGTTGAGACTAAATTGCTAAAAAGGTGCAGGAGATCGAGAAATAACAGATAAGTTGTTAGAATACTTTTGCTGAAAAGGTCAGATCTGACGATCTTAGAAGATGCTAATGCCGTAGAATCGAGAAGTTCGAATAACATGGACACCAATCTACGTATGCTCGGGATGCCAATATGGGAACATGTCCGGGACAGTTTCTGCATGAAACTTGCGATATGTCTGTTTACAGCGGTTGAATTTGACAATGAGTGTTTGAATATGCGACGTGGGTGTATTGTGTATTCTCGTATGACAGGATATAAGTGCTGAACGACGTGTTAGTGTCTACATTCAGTAGCCCAAATATCCCATCCAGATCTATAACGGTAACGAGAACATCAGAGGCGGAACGGGCGAGGTTGGTAAAGGAAGATTCTTGCGGTAGTGGAATAGCAAACGCCAATGACATTAGTAGTAATGTACGTAATCACCGAATCAACCTGGATAAATTCCTCCAGAACCGGTGGGGGCTGTAAAAGATGTTCCGAGTATAACTCCAGAGATATGAGAGGCATAGAGACAGAGGAACAATGCAGAGCATCTAAATTAAAACTGAGTACATGATTGAGTCTGGTACGGATGTAGTAGAAGATCGAGGAATACGGGTTCGTTCGATGTGACGAGTTATGTTGGTTGTGTGAATAGGAGTAACAAGTAATAGAGGCTTAAGGGATGTGGTCGTATTAAATAATGATTGCAAGTGGTACGAGTCAAGACAATATAATGACCAGGTAACGGAATCTCGAATACTTAACTGCTAGTCATTATAGATAGTAAATGGGTTATATAGATATGTAAGGTGTTGGTAGATGGAAACAGGAAGGGATTCAAATGAAGAAGAGAGCACAGGAAGATTGTGGAAATAGTAAAGAGATACGCGATTGATATTCATCTAGTTAGTCGGATGAAGCGTATGGGTAAGAAAAATGTAGTTTTTTTTTAGTTAGTTCTAAAAATCAGAATTGAAGTGATGTAATTTTTGTCTGATATGCAAGAGTCGCGGATACAAATCTTATATGAATGTTTGGTATTGTTTTAGACAAAAATAAAAAAGAATGATCGAGGGCGATAAGTTTCTTTAATGAGATTTTATCGCCTTGCTTTTTTAGCATATGTACACATAAGTTGATGTAGCTGTTTTCAGAGTGATTGTCCAGAAGACATACGATGAATTATGATAGTCAGGAATCACATGGGTTACTGAGAATATAGGAACTCCTAGCTAATAAGGATGAGGTTCAAGGGCTCAGGCCACTACCAGGATGGAACTTTTGACGGATATAATATGGTACACTATAGAAAAGTCCACAACCAGATGAGACTAACGCTGATATCATATGGTAATAGAAAGGATCCAACAAAACCAGATTTGGAACTAGAAGCTGAAGATAGGATTATAAGGAATAGAAACATAGCAAACGAAAATAGAGTGGAACTGTACGGAACAGACAGATTAAGGTAGTAGTATAGAGAAGGACAAGCTGGAGCAGTAGCGATCAAAAAATATGGCGTCCAGGCGCCCAACAGGATAGATGAAACTAGAACGCTGATATCATAGGGGTACAATAAGGAAAACGACGCAGTCACCGATCCGAATGGAACCCTACCGCGATATCATAGGTCGAGAAATACGTTATAAGAGATTTAAGCCCACATTATAAATTCTTAAAGGAAACAGCCATACGGAAGTAGGTGTATAGTGCAACACTACACTAGTTAACGATTTTAGGCCCATAAAAACTGAGAAATCAGTGATATAAGAGGCGTAAATCGCGTAAATCATATAAGTGCTGCTAGCTAAGATTTTATAGGAGTAGCATAGTTAAGTGCATAATAAAATTTAAACTAAACGATAGCAGAACTAGAAACGCCTACTACTATAAATTATAGCACCATCAAGATATATCCAAACATTCATATAGTAAATAGTACAGTTTTCAGTGCACGCATAGAAGCAAGTAATATAACTACTGCCTACTAAACGAAAAATTTGCAGGCCCCATATCAGGACTATAATAAAACATGCACTGATCAAAAAAACTTGAAGCACATACTCAGATATATAAAATG
>CAJDSM010039190.1:1246-19566 GCA_903981925.1 Ostrea lurida
ATTACAGAGAATGACTCTTAATATGCATGAGTGGAGTATGACTTGTCTTAACATACCTGTCATGTGTTTTATATATTTTTTTCCATTATAACTACATATTTGCATTTACTGTTTAATCCCCTAATAAATAGCATTAGAATCTATTTTTGATGATATGTGCCTTTAACTGCAAAGACCGAATCACCAAAGTTGGTTTTGGGCATGAATACAGGAACTACTTACAGGGTTTTTAAATAGAAATATTATGAACTCTTTACAGTTGAAGAAATAAAACTGTTGACATTGTGTTTTTATTTTCAAGAAAAAAGATGGTGAGATGTTAATTATTGGGTTAATTAAGGTGTGGTTTTTTATTTTGACACTTCCTTTTTGTCGTGATTGATATGACATCATTAGTGCGTAAATGTCACATTGCTGTATCTTTTTTTGTGTACATTTTATTTGATTGGAACAATTACTCACAAATGACTTATCATGAACCGCTACTTCCCCCAAAGGATTGAGCGGAAAGTTATAAACATATACAATAAAAGCACAAACAAATGCATTTTCTAAAAATGTAAATGATAAGCCAATACATTAGGAGTTATGAAAGTTAGTCTCATAACTGCAACGTGTGTTGCAAGCAAATTTCTAACGCGCTAACGTGGTTATTCAATTGTATGCCACACACCGTTGCAGTTATGAGGACTACACTTTCAATAAATCATAATTCATTGCTAAATAGAAAACAAAGAAAAGGTGGTCTAATTAGTAATAAATATTGTTTGTACTCTTTTAAGTAGTCCAGGATCAAATCTGCAGCTTTTCCAGAACCTTTCATGATGATCACCGGAAGTTTCCTTTCCACTGCACCGGATATGTGCGCAATGGTCTCGATATCGCCTTCACATACAATGATTGCTATGGGGACAGGCATTTCTGAAAAAAAAACCATAGGTTTGACAAACCTTAGCCAAGTCCAATGAAAATTGTATACTATAAATCATATACGGTACCAATTTTTATGCACCAGATGCGCATTTCGACAAATTATGTCTCTTCAGTGATGCTCAAACCGAAATGTTGGAAATCCGGAACATGAAAGTAAAACTCTGTAAAAGTGATCAATGTAGTGCCAAAAGATTGGGGCTAAAAACTTCGAAGGATCAGAGCTATGCCTGAGGGAGATAATCGGAATAATAGGTTATCCACATTCAATCAGCGTGTGTATAATTGGTAGTATATAAGTTTCATATGATACTCACTCAAATACATTGTGCATAATCTGCAAATTAAATCACCCAAATATATTCCCAATGCATGCGATACGGTTTAAAATGTGGTATGTGAACGGCCTTCACTAAACTTGCAATGTCTAATGTTTATGGTATGGAAATGACTTTCTCAAAAATATTTTGTTGAGTGCACGTGATATGTAGATGACTTTGACTAAGCAATTTTTAAAGACTTATGTGTATCATATGTAAATGACTTTCACTAGAAAATGTTTGTCGATTGTATGTGTGATACATATGTCGAATTCCAGTAATATGTAAATGTTACTCAACAAACTCCATATGTGTAATATATTTAGGACTTACGAGATTGATCACTGTTCGTTATCTTTGCCTTTACATTTAGCAAATGTATGTGTATGGCACTCAAATACATATATATGTATAAAGGTATAACACACGTGTTTTCATTTCATTGTTCCGTCACACTGACATATCAGTGAAGGCTGACATCAACATAAAATACGATTCAATATATCCCGATGAACTAGAAATAAACCTTCCATTCTGCTTCCGATACTTGGATATCTTATTTGAACATTACATTAAAGCCCCCATCACACTTGACCACGATATTACTACGATCTTGATTTTTGCCTAAATCGTAACAGGTCGTAGCATGATCGTCGTGAAGTCTTGGAGATCGTAGTATGAACGTGGCTGGTCGTGGTCGACCACGACCCCGCTACGTAAATTTTGAACATGCTCAAAACATTATTAGTGAAGTCGTGGTGAAAAAAGAGGGTACTGGCAGCGTAGTGAGGTCGTGGGCAGAGCGCACTGCGGTCGGGTTATCGTATTGAGGTGTGGCACAGTCCGTACTAAAATCGTCCCCTAATTTATAGACGTGCACATTACGCTGCTACTACGCTTTCCATCAGATCATACCACGAATTACAGTACGACTTATACGATCTTTACTACGATCACACCCACGATACTACCACGCTCTCTCGTTCAGATAGCACGCTGCTTACTACGATCTTACTAACGACCTAGTCACACCGAGGCTTACGACCTGGTTTACGATCTAAGCTGCGACCTCGAATTTTTTTAATTTGGAAATCTTTGGATAGGCGCAGAATCTGATCACCAATTCATTAATTGTCACAAAAGAGCAAAGTCAGTCGCAGCAAGGTTGATGATAATGTTACTTTGAACTGCGATCGGAAGTCACAGACAGATCTTGCATTGTCATACGACCATCGCACTCGTACGATCATCTACCATCACAAGCATTCAGGCACTTGACGTTTTTAAATATATTTGAATTCAAAAAATCTTTTTGTAAACATTATAATCATTAAATATAATTATAATGTTTAACGGGAGATTTAAAAAATCAAATAATGTGTATTTAAAACGTCAAAATGCCTTTTTGTCTACCCACCTATTGTACGATGGATCTTTTTACAAATCGCAGAAAGTTGATTGCAGATGGAGATTGCAGCAAACCATTTGCCGACTGATCGTAGCTTCGGCAAATTTGCCCACCATTCAACGAAATTTCAGAAAACATGCGATCCAGTAATGGCTGATTCTTCAGACTTCAAATTAACTTGTTCAGAATGACGTTCGGATAATTGTTGACCGATTAGTAACAAACAAATTATAGATCATCGTTCAAATACCTACACATTTTAATGAAGGAAACATGGTGCAAACCTCAAGAAAAAGGGAATTGTACAAGTATCATCAAGGCAGGTTGTCATTTGCAATAAAGCTAAAATTGATTGATTGGTTATATGTTTTTGAGGTCCCACTCGAGAATAATCCACTTTATGAAAGATCGTCACTGACCAAATTACGAGTTTGTTCTATTCTGACCCGGCCCCACGGCTAGTTGAAGGAGGAAATGGTCTGATCCATGAGTCTTCATGTAAAAGCAAGCTAAAAATGAACACATGTAAGGTATAAAAGGTCTAAAAAGTGGCTATATGACAAGCGAATCGCGAAGAGATGTAGAACAGTCGCGGTATAGCGCAGTGTAAGGCGTGGTACTCATCGTACCATGCGTAGTAGCGGACCGTAGGGAGAACGTAGAACAATCGCATAGATCGTAGTAGTTCGTAAGGATGTTCGTGGGTTGTCGTGGTATACGTCGTAAACAGTGGTCGTGTTGGAAAAGTTCTAGAAGAAAGCGTACTGCTATCCGTGAAGGTCGTGTGGAGATCGTGCTAAAGAATTTACTTAAGATAGATAATGATTGACCAGTTCTAAGGTCGTAGTACAGTCGTGATTGTCCCGTCACAGCACCGACCATGTTTTTAATGAAAGTTCCGTCACGATGTGTCTACTATCGATCATTTAGATCTTGAAGAGTCGTGGAGAGCGTAGTGAAATCGTGGCCAGTGTGATGGGGGCTTAAAGGCAACTAACTACTCAATGATGACAAACGAGGACGTTTCAGCTCTATCCATCGTTGACTTCCATATTATGTAGCAAATATTCCTTCTACAATCTGCTATATGGGTGTTGTATGTCTCTCAACATATTCGAAATACATAAAGAGCTTGTTTGCGTACGATTCAGTTTTTGATGGCAAGCTAGTTACAGACAAGTTGTTGTCGCCGGGGTTTAAAGGCAGCATTTCGTAAATTCTATGGTCGTTATAACAATTTAGTTCACCAATATGACCTGCCATTGAGTCAAATGCTGTCTGGTGTGTTTCATAAACATTGTTAGGCCGTTATTCACACACTGATTTGACTACGGATTGTTCCGTTTACCTGATCAAGACTATGGGCTCACGGCGGGTGTGACCGGTCAACAGGGGGTGCTTACTCCTCCTAGGCACCTGACCCCACCTCTGGCATGTCCAGGGGTTCGTGTTTGCCCAACTATTGTTTTTGTGTTCTGTTTGGGATTTACGAGATTGAACAATGTTCGTTAGCTTTGCCTTTACATCTTTCTGCAAGTAGACTTGGAATAAGGTTATTTTTGACATGCCCGATTTACAAATAACTTGGTTTGTCATTGCTGCGGTTGACGGGTCCTGGCTAGTGTATGTATGTGGTGATTAATGATACTTTCTGATATCGACATGTTTAAAAAATGTGATATGAAAATGACCCTTGTTTTATGTTTATTGTCTCAAAAAATAATCATTGAAGTGTATATGGTTATAAATGACAATGATATATATGTGCCTAGTGTGTGTTATATGTAAATGATACTCACTGAAATCCATTTTTCGATTGAAGAAAGATACTTTTTGTTTTGAAACAAACTTTTCAAACTTCAATAGAAAATCCATTCCGGCGCCAGAATCGACCCTGTACTCTGTTCCATCGGCTTTCTGAAATGATTTATAAAAACTTAGCAATAGATCTAGGTTAAACTACCTTAAAGCATTCTTCAGCAAACATCACTTACGCAATTTAGTTTTGTCACCCAATTATTCATTGATTTTCTGTTTTTTTTTTAAATTAGCCACTCTCTATAGTTTTTGTAACCATTATGACGAATCATGGTTACCAAACGTTACTTTTACTTGAAGAAAAAACGTAGATTCAGACATGTGCGTAACACAGATTGAGAAAAAGTCAACAAGTCGATGCACTTCGTGCCTTTGTAGAGCAGTTGCATTGTGTGCCAACTATCACCTAGCTATAGAAAAAATAATTGCAGAATGAATATTATTTTCCTAATTATTTGCATCAGAAAACAAAGTTATTGGATGTCGATAATGAAAACGCTCATTGAATGTATTGTGTTTATTGCACATAACATGTATATTTTGATTTTCATTAGTTTTGCAGGAAAAGGATATTCAGATTTGTTATTTCCGTAATCACACATTTTTCTTTTCATTCCCCTGAATGATTACGAGTTCCATGTCTCGTTCTTCGTTGTCCACAAACTTTCTATTAGTGCTAATCCCGGGGGGACTTCATAATTTTATGGATAGGGATGCGCCGCTGACATCGCATACCCCCACCCATTTCATATATTTTAGATTTGAGAATAGTATACCTTTTCAAATAATTTTCTGCTCAAATGGTGACATTTTCACATATGGCATTCATAGCACTGCTGCTGATAAACAATGCAGGGATGGACAGAGTGGTCATAAAGTTCCCTTCTATCAACGCCACCAACTGGGTTTGCCATAATTTTATTTTGTATCATCTAATTCAGACCGAACTAACTAATAACTATGTTTACTTGTGTAAGATTTATCAGAGCTTCATCAGCAGCAACTGGACCAAATTAGAAGGCTATTCATATAAATAATTGAGTAAATATTAATGACCTTATCATATATTTTATGGTGATTTCTATACCTTGTCATATATTCTGGGGTGGGAAAAGGCTATCTATTTCAGCGGCATGTCCCTATTTATTAGTATATAGGAAGTTCCCCCGGGTGCTAATGTGTTGTGTGTAAATACAATTATGTATATGAATCTCTGAGCGTGCATGCTTTACTTTGAGTTTCCCTTTATTCCCTCCAATGCTGACGAGTTTCACGTGTCGTTCTTCGTTTGTCACAGACTTCGCTTCGTTGTCTGTTCCAAAGTCCATGTCCCCATAAATTTTATAAGCCTCGCGTACTATATCCGACAACCCACTGTCATAACCTCGGTATAATATCCAGGACTCTGTAAGATAAATGAAATAAATTGAATGTCTTATCTCCATTTAGCCTAGATACATTAAGCAAATAAATGAGGCAACTTTGCCGAAATTGCAACGCAAATCATTTTGAGTAAATCTTATTATTGATTATGCATATTTTCATGTTTGAAAACCTTAACTACTAAATCTTTGCACAAAGCATGATTTTGGGGTAAAATGTCAAATCAAAAATTAATTCATTATTGAGTTATGATGAGTGAAATAATATCTCTGAATGTTATCATTCATCAATGATACTGTTAATGTATGAATCATAAAAATAAAGTTCCGAGTACAAAAAGGCGAAGTTAACATTGTGTCAAACTTAATCATAAAAAAAACCCAAAAAACCATACAAAATCGAGTGCAGGGCAAGCAACACGGACGCTCGACAAAGCGAAGGTAGGATCAGGTGCATGGAGGAGTAAGCATCCTCTGCTGACCGGTCACACCCGCCGTGAGCCCTTAGTCAAATAAACGTAAACGGGATTACCCGTAGTCAAATTAGTTAGAAAATGACAGTCTAACAAAGGATATGAAACAAATCAGTCACCATAATGACTTAGTTGATAATTGTAATCGCAAACAAGGTCATATAGCGACCGTAGAATTTGCGAAATGATGACTTTTAGACGAAATTCGTTATAACCCTGCAGCAATCAACTTTCTTGTTAGTAGTTGACCTCGCTTTAAAAAGTCATCATCTATGATCAGCATGCTCTTTGCGTATCGAAACACTGAAAGATATACACACCATAAGCAGGTGATAGTGGTATATTACTCACATAGGAAGGGAAAGTTGACGATTGCAAAGTTAAAGTCATCAACGCTTGTCATATAATGTAGTTTGTCAGTCTGTCATTAGAGTCATGTTAAGTAAAATATCCAAATATGAAGGCAGATATGTCAGATTCTGTGGTGTCCTTTATATCGAGTTCTTTTGGATATAATCAAATGGACATTATTTGTGAAAATTATGATGGTTAATTGATAACACATCATCTATATACCTATATGTAAGGTTAAAGGAACCCGTAACAGTTTCTGTACAAATTCTGCTTATATGAATATGAAAATAAGTTCGCCAATAAGGGGGGCACAATTAGTGCCCATAGGAACCTACAGATTGTTGGAAGACCTGGTCTCCAAAGACTATATAAATATTATCTATAAGAAACCCAAGCATGCTCTCTTAATATATCTACTTCAGAGTACTTGTGTGAGCAATAAGAGTGTTTTCTAACAAACATGTAGTCTATTGTGTTTCCAACGACTAGAAATTCGTATTTTCGGTGACCGTTTTTATCTATAATCTTGAAAAAGCCTAGATGTTTAATTTATCGTGAGGAATCGTTGTATAAAGTGTGGAGAAATTCGTACGTTTTGATAGCAATTTAATTTTAGAAAATGCTCGTGATTTAAGTTATCCCAAAAGCTCTTTAGAATTTTTAAGAACCCACATCTAATTGACACCACTTCTGGAATAGTAGTGGACAGTATCTCTGAAGAGATTCTTTTATTAGCTGATAGTAGTTTAGTCAAAGATAAAGAAAGAGGCTTGGTAGAGCACTTACTGGAGCCAGCGATGTATCTTTGTTTGTAGATCAATTGATTATTTTAGGGCCAAATATAAAATTGTATGCAATTATAATTAAAAAAAATCACCAAAAGCTGGAATTCTTACTTTTTTACTCAAAGAGATTCAGTATAGTTTCTAAACTAATCAATTAGCAATCAAAATGTAAATTTTGATTATCAATAGACATTTGAAAAGTTAAAATTTGCAAAATAATATTATCTTGGAACAATTTAATTTGAATATGTTGAAAATCACTGTAAATCATTTGATAGGTGTTAAGTTTCAATTAAATGTAATAATGTACTCTTAGTTTATAATCACAACACTTCATCTTGTTAATTGAATAATTTGTAGCAATTTTGATATTGCAAGTTAATTGCGTCCGCCCGTCGCTACGTTTAAGTTTATCCAAAGCCCCCCCCCCCTCCCGTTTGAATTTTGTTATTCTATGGAAATTTACTGTTCGTAAACAAGCATTTCATTTAAAAACACTACTTTGTTTGTAACGAATTCGTTAGCTTCAGAAGGCTTTGCCTCATGGACCCCCCCAGGGCTTTGCCTGGACCACATGGGGTTTCTTTCTATCTAGAAGTTCCCCCTATTTAAAGCACTATAGACGGCGCGTGTTCTACAACCAACATGTTTAGCGATGCAATGAATATTAAAGCGAGCATACAATAATATATGTAATAGATCACAGGGGCTTAAACGCGTTTACATCCCAATGGTTACGAGGAGTTTTGGATGAAAACACGCTTAGCCCCTGTGTAAATAGACATCCTTTTATGATTTTAATTAAGCATTGAATTATCAATTTTGGATGTCTCGGTGGTATAAACAGGCACCTGGTCGTTGCCAACAAATGTTTGCGGTATGATAATTTTTTGGCACGGCCAGGTGGCTGTTATACCACCGACGACATCCAAAAGTAAGAAAATTCACTGCTTATATTTACAATTCCTCAATTCTATATTTTATTAATGTTAGTTTTAATTTACTTTCTATTTTCAAGAAAATGCTGGCCTTCAAACTGGTGTCCGTAATAAATGGAAGAACTGAAAATCAGCCGTTGTATACTACTAAAATATAGTGCATTTGGATATTACTTATCTTCAAACTATGTATTTGAATTAGGCTTTTGGAGGTTTTCATCCATCTTTTTATTTGACTTCATTATACATATAACAGATTACAAAATACAGATGTAATTGTAGTTTCCAGTTGTGTATTCATTACGCCGTGATTCGGTTAAGAGTGGTGTATAGGAATTTGAATGCTATTCATTGTCCTGTGCATATCAATGATAGAAATACACTGAATGTAAATATTTGAAATTGAACTAAGTTTCATGGAGGGACAGACATAATTACACACATGTATACATTAAATTTTTATAAGTGAGTGCCTTTGTGAAAATGCCTTGCTTTAAATAACATTTGCGTTTTCTTTTTTCCTGGATGCAAAAAAGCTGAACTAATTCAAACCAAAGATTATCCGCTAAAATTTTAACAACAAATGGCGAAATAACAATGTATTAAAAGTAATTATAGTTCCAAAAAACACATACAATTAGTGCGTTAACAATTGAACCATGCTTAACTTCTGTGTTTACCTTTCCAATTCTTTTCTTCTTTGAATAGCAAGTGTCCTTAGGACAAAGGAGACACAGTTTGTAAATCTCAAGAATTGTACACTCCGCGTTCTCTTTGGATGGGGCTAAAACCGTCAACAAATGATTTTTTTTTTTTAAATTTTCACGGCAACCACACAGGTATAAGAAAAAAAACTATATGCATAGTGATGTAGAGTAGGAAGACTCTACCTAAGTTGTAGATGGCATAACCCTCGGGGTTCTGACTCAAGGATGGGGGAAAACATTGGTATACGGTATAAAAATGTAAAATATTTTAAAACACATCTTCTTTATTATATTGATTATCAAATTGGCCACTAAATGAATATTTAGGAATAAGCAGATACGCATGTTCAAAATATTGTAATTTCAATGACTACAGGGGCTTTATGCTTTTGCATTAGGGTGTGGGCCAAATGGTCAGCATTAAACTTGTTATATCTGAACCTTTTTTTTTTTTAATTCTTTGATCACTATTATTTCCAAATTTCTTTCAGTTTTGTATAATTAATATCTGGGTAGGGGGCAATTAAATCATGAGCTCCCTGGTACAAATATGGGGGAGCAAGGCCAAAAAATGTCATGTTTTCAAAAATCTTCTTTACCCTACATATGTGAAGGATGGTAAGTGTGCTTATCATGTTAGCTCCCAACTAAATTGTAATTTATTATGGCCTTCGTGGTTAGGAGTTCAGGCCTAACACTGCGGTACCAATATGGCTCACAAAGAAAATGGAATTAAAATTATAGAAAAATCTCATCCATTTCTCACTTTGTGTCTCTCCATTACTACACTTGCCGCAGCATTTTCGCAACATACAATCCGGCGAGAGTTAAAATAATACTGCCTTACAATCGATTTTTATTTTTTTTTTTTAATTATGATTATGTTTGATGTACAATGTTTACTTCGCTCTTTTTGTATACTCAGTACCCTGTTCACATTAGAGAGGACAGTCCTTCAGATCAGGATGAAAACGAAGGTACTGTGTCAGAGGCAAGTTTGGCACGAATAAAAATCATTCCTGTTCGAAAATGATGTAAGAGCGAATACGCCCCAATATGGTGAAGGGCGGCACAATTATAAAAATTTGTCGCCCTCACCAGCAACGGTGATATGTTCGAAAAATGAATGAAAGATTCTCGAGAGTATAACGATAATAATATTACTACCACCAATCACCCACAATTCATTAAAAAATCCAAACTTTTCCATCTTTTGAATAGTTTTAATTCTTATTATACGCAAAGAGCATGCTATGCGTATGCGGACTTTTTAAAAGCGAGGGCCAAACTACTAACAAAAAGTTGATGCTGCGGGTATATAAACGAATCCTCGTTTAAAGTCCATCATTTCGCAAATTCACGGTCGCTAATAAATGACCTTGTTTGCGATTACCAAATTATCACTAAGTCATATGTTGACTGATTGTTTCATACCCTTTTGTTAGACTTGTCATTTTCCTACTAGATTTGACTACGGTAATCCCGTTTACTTTATTCGATAAAGGGCTCACACGGGTGCGACCGGTCACAGAGGATGCTTACTCCTCCAGGCACCTGATCCTGACCTCGCTTTTGTCGGAGGTCCGTGTTGCCCTACACCGATTTGTATATGTTGTTTGGATTATGATTACTTTGACACAATGTTAACTTCGCCTTTTTTGATCTTCACTCTGATATTGGTTAGATTTCAAGTTATAAGAATGCAGAGTTATTTTCTGGTATAACCTGACTTGGTATGGGGGCCACGCCCTGACAACTAGCAGCCGTGGTCTACACCTTTTTGCAATTCCCAACAAATAAATTAAAGAAAGTATTAAATCATAAGACTGACTCTGATTTAGGGGCATATTATACGAGTATACTGGTTTGATTGTAAGCGTATAACCTGACCCAAAGCAGCTTATTACTTCGTATAAAAAATGGAAGTAAGAAAAGTCTCAAACGTATATAGTTCCAAAAAAACACATAATCAAAATCGAGGTAGGGCCAACGGAACCTCGACGAAAAAGCGAAGGCAGGATCAGGTGCCATTGGGAGGAGTAAGCATCCCTCTGTTGACGATACACCAGCCGTTGATCCTGTAGTCGAACAAAGTAAACGGGGTTACCCGTCGTCAAATCTAGTAGGGAAAATGGACAGTCTAACAAAGGGTATGAACAAATCAGTCAACATAATGGATTTTAGTGATTAATTTGTAATCGCACAACAAGGTCATTATAGCGAAGGTAGAATTTGCAGAATGATGGACTTTTTAAAACGAGATTTGTTATAACCTGCAACATAAAAACTTTTGGAACCCGTGTGGGTCCGGGTATAGAATAGGCTCACAGCATTCCCTTGCGTGTCGTAAGAGGCGACGAATGGGGCAGTCATTCGATAAGACCGGAAAAAACCGAGGTCCCGTGTCAAGCAGGTGTGGCAACGAAAAAGATCCCTCCCTGCTCAAAGAGCCTGAGCGCCGAGCATTAGGCCTAAATTTTGCAGCCTTCACCGGCAATTGGTGACGTCTCCATATGAAGTGAAATATCTCTCGAGTGGGACTGTAAAGACAGTAAATAAATCAAATCAATCAATCAATCAACTTTTTGGTATAATACGTTCCAAAATTAGAGTCATTCCTTTAATAAAAAAAAATTTGTTCTCTGTGTATGTGTGTAGAATATTTCTTTGTTGGACAATCTGGAAAACTATCAAACACGTACCACAACTGTTTCTAGATAAGTCCTGTTTTCACGGTAAATTAAGTAAGCAACGGCGCGTGTGGTCAGCACGTGGATGGGTGAACGCTACACATTACAACATTTGTAATTTGGAAAATGTTCTCCCCACCTACCATGAAATATTTGTTTTAAATATCAATCCACCATCTAAGACGCTCACCGAGTATCAGTATGGCGATGCAAGATTATAACGATATAAGACACCGATCATTCGCATTATTTATTTTTCTGCACCCACCATCATTGAGTTTATAATGGAGGAATCTGTAGTTCTCTGATCGATTACAAATTATCACTAAGTTATATGTTAACTGATTTGTTTTCATACTCCTTTATTAGACTGTCATTTTTGTCTAGATTTGAACGACGTGTTAACCCGTTTTACTTTTTTTCGACTAGGGCCACGGGCGGTGTGACCGGTCAGCAGAGGATGCTACTCATCCATGGCACCTGGATCCTACCTTCACATTTTTGTCGAGGTCCGTGTTGCTTTACACTCGATTTTATATTTGTTTGTTTTGGGACTACTGATTACGTTTGATACATATGTTACTTCGCCATTTTATTATACTTCAATGATTTTCCAATATTTTCTCAAAAGCACTTGATGGCACTTGATCTTGCCTTCGCTTTTTATTCGGAGGTCCGTGTTGACCTACACTAGACTTTGTATAGATGCTTCTGGGTATTATTATTACGTTCAAAACGATGTTAATTCACCAAGTTACTGTGGAATCATATTATTCGTGGGGGCCAATGTTCGTGGGTAACCAAAATTTTGCTGGTTCGTGGGGACGTATTTTCGTGGTTAATTAATAAATAATACATAAAGTTTATAAAGATTAAAATATTAAAAGGAGAATAAAACATGTTCGTGAGGACGTAAATTCGTGGGTAAGAGAGACCCACGAAATCGACGAACATTGGTCCCCTACGAACATTGATGATTCCACAGTGTATAAATTCAGGTTTGGTGCAAACTAATAAGATCCGGTTTTGTATAGCCACATGTCTACATGATCATTACTAAATATAGAACGACTCCATGATCAAGGGTTGAATTGGTTACTCCGTTTAAAGTACCTAAATGATCACCAATATGATATTTTAGTACATAAATCTAATTTATACGTTTCGAAAAAAAATACACACACAAACAAGAGACCCACAGGTCTTAACGGTCTCCTGAATAGAGGTCCGTGTTGCCCTACATTCGATTTTGTATGAGTTTTTGGGACTATGTTTACGTTTAATACATTATTATTTCGTCATTTGCATGTTGCCCTACACTCGATTTTGTATGTGTTTTTTGGACTATGATTACGTTTCATACTTTGTTACTTCGCCATTTTATATTTATATTATGCATTTCAGCCTGAATGTAAACGCAAAGAAAACGAACAGTGATCAATCCCGTATATCCCAAATAATATACAAAAGCAAGAGTTGAGCAAACACAAACCCATGGGCACACCAGATGTGGGATCATGTGCCTAGACGGAGTAAGTATTACCCGTTGTCCGGTCACACCCGCTGTGAGCCCATGGTCTTGATCAAGTAAACAGTGCAATCCGTAGACACACCAGTGTGTGAAAAACGGCTTAACAGTGGCATTGAAACACATCATATGGAATTTATTCTTCACATGACATCATCTTTCAAAATGTGGACTTTAAATGGAAACCATAATACTATATTAATGTCCAGTGTGCTTGACCCTTCACCGTTTGACCCTAAATTTGATAAGAAACATCTTTTTTCCATGGGTAGTTGATATAAATGTTATGGTGACTCAAGGTAAACTGGATAATGCTCTCGATATTGGAAACAATATTGCTACTTTGATATCCAGTGCGCTTGACCTTTTGACTCTAAATTTGATTGGGAACATCTTCTTCCTATGTCGATATGTATCATGTTGGGATTCTAAATGGAGAGTGCACCACTATAGAGCCCAAACAACATTGCATCTACAGACGGACAGATAGACAACCCGATTTCAGTACACCCCTCCCCCTCCCCCAACTTTTTTGCAAGGGGTATAATTATAACAAAAGGCTCCCTGGTTATTACAAATACATATTTAATATCCAATTAATCACTATGCAATTAATTTATCTTAGTCATGTTTAGCAGTAGAGAAGAAGATTTTTGAAAAATTGTCACTTTTTGGCCCACCCTAATACATGTACCAAAACACCTACCCCAAAAATCACGAAATTTACAATTATGATAAAAAAAAATATACCTGATCATTCCAGGTATCCATTTAATGTTAATTTAATATCAATAGCATTAAAGAAGATATTCTTTAAAATGTTTTACTTTAAAACACTTTATACCAAGTTTGACCCAACCCTGGTGTCAGAAGTTCTACCCTGGGGATCACCAAATTTACAACTTTGTTAAAGACCTCCTTGTTCTACATCATTATGTATTTAGTCTCTCTCACACACATGCAGTTCTAAAGAAGGAGATTCTCCACAATTGGTCACTTTTTGTCCTGCTCCAAAGGCCAAAGGGGAACAAGAGTCCTGAAATTAAAAATGTAAGCGTCCTTTGTCCCGAAGATGCGTCATACTAAACTTGAAAAAAATTCGATTGGCAGTTGTCAAAAAGAAGTTAAAAATATGCAATTGTCAATGCACGACGGACGGTGAACGACGCACGAAGACGGACGAAGACGGACGAATACCAATTGCAATAGGTCACCTTAATTTACTCAGGCCACTTAAAATGTCTTTTCGTGTTGGTTTATCAGGTGATAAAGGCGGCAATCATTGTCAAAAAACCAACCAACCAACAAACAAAAACACCGCGAGTTATGATTTTTTTTCTGCTATGATTGCTGCGTTCATCACCCGATAAACAAACACAGAAAGCATTTTATTGTTTAAAAGGTGTAGATGTAACATGGGCATGTTGATGTCATACAACTTGTTCATTTATCAGTACCGATGTTCCAAATATAATAACTTGAGGTTTTTGTTTAAAGATTCAGCAGTAGCGATGATTCTTAAAAAGCTTGACCAATCGTAGAAGTCCGCCTCATACACGGGAGTTCGAATCCCACTAGTGTTATGGCCGAGTCAAATATATGTTGCGAGTCATACTTTTTCAAACCCTGACATTTAGAAACATGTGTCACAATAATATAAATAATATACGGTACCAATTTTTATGCACCAGATGCGCATTTCGACAAATTATGTCTCTTCAGTGATGCTCAAACCGAAATGTTGGAAATCCGAAACATGAAAGGGTGATCAGAATAGTGCCAAGAGATTGGGGCCAAAAACTTCGAAGGATTAGAGCTATGCCTGAGGGAGATAATCCTTAAATTTGATATGAATTTCTAATTTTACCACTGCAATTAAATACATATCCGTATTTCAAGCTAGTAACATAGTACATAGCAACTGGGCTGTAGAGACCCTCGGGGACTAACAGTCCACCAGCAAGTTTGATCATCAACCAAAGTAGATTCCCGGAAGTAAAGATAAGTTAAAGTGCGCATGTCCGTGTGCAAAAGCACATTGATTTCAATGGCTGACCTTTAGTCCAAACAACGAAGAGAGTTTTTCGACGCTGTTGAAAATGATAGTTATCTGGGTATTTAGATTTTTTTCTTCCCCTTTTGGGGAGGAGGGGAGGGGGGATTGGGACACTGTAAATGCATATCCTATTCGGGATATCATTTCCCAAACGGGCTCTAAAATTCAATTTAGTCAAGCTTCTACAGATCAGAGAATTACAGCAAAAGATATGTCAATCAATATCTACCTCGAAGAATTGGAGGTAGATACGCTACGCTGTTGCATAAAACAGAAATGCACAATTCGGAAACCTGTCTTATTCCGCAGGGTTGAAACTAAACTGACCACAGTAAAGGTATGGGTTGGACAAGGGTTTCAATTATAACGTCTTATCCTGCAACTAAAGCAAGCTCCATCGTCAAACAAAGAAGAATGTGGTTGGTGATGTAACTCCCCCTAGATTAAAAGGAGGTCCCTCGCTCTTACGATTCCTTGGGCAAAGAAAACCTGCGGGTCTAAATCGATGACACTTTGCCCACAGGTGGGACCTCTGAATAAGATGGGACGTTAAACAGACATTTAATCGATAAATACTACCATGCGTAAAATATATTAACCATATGAAAAGCTATAGTGAAAGAGATGTTAACAGACAATCAGGACCATTGGAAACATGGGGAAAACTCGGATAATCGGAATTATCTAAAACGACAATCATGTAGTACTTACAAATATTGGACGCTCTCTAATAATCGGGGCAATGAAAACACGAATTATGGAAGCAAGTTTACTGTACATGTAAAAATAAAAACTGATACTTGAGTTTGCCGAAAAGTCCTTACGTTAAATATAAGAAGTATTGATCCTTTTAATATTAGTTGTGATATCACTAAGATATGGCCATACCGCGGGGAAAGTGTTTGAAGAAACGTCTCTCATATTGAACTGTATCGATTTTTCACCTTTATCTAATACAGAGATGTTCGCACCTTGGTTTTGTATTATTACTGAATTTTTTTCTAGGTACGTATATTTTTATTTATTTTTTTTTACATGAAAGAATATTTATGAAATCTAAAATAGGGGAAATATTGGTGCTTGTTATTGAGCCAGAATGTGTTATGCGTGACTTTATGCATTTGGAGTTTACTAGAAAATTATTCGAATACACTTCTTTTGTATATTGGTGGCAGCACAACATAGAAAATAAAAATCAATCGTTACATGAAATAGATGCAATTTTGTAACTATATGGATAAAAAAATTCCATCAGTAGATTGGACATACATTGACGTTATTTGAAGTTAAAACACAGGACAATATCATAAAAAAGAATTTGAGATTCCAAAGGAGCACCTTAGGGATATTGTCTGTTTTTCATATATCACAAAGATACAAAATTTTACCTCAAAATTATAGAAAGTGTGGTATAAAATCAATTATGTAGAAATATATGTTAAAGTACAAATTCTTTACACAAAATTGCAGCTAAATTAATAAAGGCACTTTTAAAAATACATTGACAGGATTCCATCGTCTTACATTATATAACAAGTTGCTGTTTGGTAAATATCATTCAAGATCACGAACTTACAATATTAGTATTTGAACTAGCTGTGTCATTTGCATCATCAATCACAAAATCGATATAAAAGATCAGTAGGTATAGATAATGACCATATAAAGCGCTAAGTTTGTGCAGATTTAGACCTTTTTATTACATCATCCTTTCGCGCAAAAACCTTTCAAAATTTGATTTGAGAAAATTTTGAACTTGGTATAATACGAACTACATGTATCTATGAAACAATAATACAAACACTGCATGGAAATTATCCCATAGCAAATTTCCCTTGCAGGTATCAAGCTGACTGTTCATGAAGAGTTACTCTGAGTATGTCTCGGGGTCGTCCATGAAAAAATCTTGACCATAAACATATTTGTGGTAACCCTATTGATAGACTGCGATATGTTTAAAATGTTTATGATTCAGGATTTGTAAAATGTTTATCCAAGAATTGTAATATGACATGTTTAGATACTACATATTTTAAGAAATACCACTCAAAGTAATATTGTGTCTCAAAGCGGGAAACAAATTCAAGAGAACGTATAACAGAATATTTGACCCGCTCTCTATATGCCGTTTCAGAATGAATTGTTAACTGTTAACTAAATTAGAATAAAACAGCAGACATACACGAATATCGCTGGGTTTTTTGGTTGGTTGGTTATTTGCTTGTTTTACGCCCCGTCGTATTGAGACGTCACCAGTTGTAGGCTAAGTATCACTACTTCTAACCTTTGCTAAGCGCCCTGGGCCGTGCAGTGAGGTTTTCTATGGTACCACAACTGTTGTTATACCATACCTTCATTTTTAAGGTCATATTTCCAACATTTCGGTATTGAGCATCACTGAAAAGAACATAATTTGTCGAAATGCGCATCTGGTGCATAAAAATGGTACCGTATACTACTTATATTATGACCCTGGTCGAGGCCTCTGCTGGTGGACTTTTAGTCCCCGAGGGTCTCTACAGCCCCAGTTGCTATGTACTATGGTTACTAGCTTGAAATACGGATATGTAATTAATTACATATGGTAAAATTAGAAATCCATATCAAAATTAAGGATTATCTCCCTTCAGGCATAGCTCTGATCCTTCGAAAGTTTTTGGACCCAATCTTTTGGCACTACATTGAATCACTTTTATAAAGTTTTATTTTCATGTTTCGGATTTCCCATTTTCGGTTTTGAGCATCACTGAAGAGGACATATATTTGTCGAAATGCGCATCTGGTTGCTATAAAAATTGGTACCGTAATTTATCTTATATCCTAAAGACCGTTGATTTTTCACTTCTAAATGCCGAGTTCTTGGCTAAGGAGCAAATATTACCTATTTCAACGTTTTAATCTTAAGAGGATATGATGCTGAGATGAAAGTAA
>CAJDSM010039198.1:0-11408 GCA_903981925.1 Ostrea lurida
AGGTTTGAACCAAGATCCACTTCGTCTTCACACGATAAATTATGTTTATTCTACGTAACAAATAAAATCCCTCACGTTTCCCTACGCATCAGCTACATTTTAATTATGCATTTCTACGTATCGTGTACGTTTTTCTACGTTTCATCTACGTTTGATTTTTTGCCCACGTATATATTTAGCAGACCAATATAAACGGGATCGATGAAGGATCGATCTACGCATAGCCACGTATATAGCCATTGATACGTTTTCCTGTACGTATATAGCGGTGCTGCTGCGTTTTGATTGTCTGTTTTTGCTAATTTTGACTGCATAATACTCATATAATTATATACTTTAACTGTAGTCAACATGCAATGTTTACAATAAGTATTTCATCATCTACTCTCAATACAAATGTGTAAAGGGGGCATAAAAACAATCTCCAGACCACAAGGATTATACCGCGCCCCCGGTTCTGAAATTCCTGGATCCGCCACTGAAAAAGATGTACTTTATGCTGTTGGAATGGTTTATAGAGAGCAGCTTGATGTTGTACCAGCAATTAGTCTATTGCAATTGGTTTCCGACAAAAAGCGGATCTTTTTACAAGCCGCAAAAAGAGCCATCGAATTTGATGAACTCCTTTGTACAACTTTAAGTGTAACAACAATTTGATCGGGTTTAGAATGTTTTCTTTTTTATTTTAATAAACTGCATTCTGTTCTTTGAAGGACGGACTAGAATTTCTACAATTTGGCTATAATATAATTTGAAAGTATTTTATTCTTGATCCAGTTGCTACCTATCTTAAATCTAACCTGTATATCATCACTTAATTATTTGTATACAAACAATACCGTCCTGAGCCAGATTGCCCTACGTTGGTCTATATTATTGTAATTTTGTAGATGGTACATTTTATACCTGACAACAAGTGTTTTAGTGTTTAGAGACACGTGTTTTACCACGTGTTTTTAAGTGTTTAAGAGACAGGTGGTTATTAGCTGTTTAGGACACGTGTCTTTAGGTGTTTAGAGACACGTGGTTTTAGTGTTTAGAGGACAGGTGTTTTAGTGTTTAGAGACCACGTGTTTTAGTGTTTATGATACACGTGTTTTAGTGTTTAGAGACACGTGTTTTATGTTTAGAGACACTGTTTAGTTGTTGATTGTTAGTGTTTAGAGACACGTCGTTTTTAGTGTTTAAAGACACGTGTTGGTTAGTGTTTAGAGACACGTGTGTTAGTGTTACGAGACACGTGTGTTAGTGTTTAGAGACACGTGTGTTAGTGTTTAAGACACGTGTGTTAGTTGTTAGAGACACGTGTGTTTAGTGTTTAGAGACACGTGTTTTAGTGTTTAGAAGACACGTGTTTTATGTTTTAGAAGCACACGTGTTTAGTGTTTAGCACTGTTGTTTACAGAACGTGTGTTAGTGTTTAGAGACACGTGTTTAGTGCTTAGTTGGACAAGGTGTGTTAGTGTTTTAGAGACACAACGTTTTTAGTGTTAGAGACACGTGTTTAAGTGTTTAGAGAACAACGTGTTTTAGTTTTTTAGAGACACGTGTTTAGTGTTTAGAGACTTCGAAGTCCAGCTTCCATGTCAAGAATTTATACAATGAAAGAGAAATAACTCGCATAGATAATAATCACGTATTAAACGGAATCCCTTCATACCTACATGTACGTCTCTGTTTACTCGGGGCTTTTTATTATCTTTAGTTAATGTTTTTTAATACTAGATACATTTGTTTAATTACATTGTTTAGGTTCTCGATCCCCCCCCCCCCCCCCTAGTATTTTGAGAGAAATCTCTTTTAAATTTAATTCCTTTTCCTCGATGTACATTTTTTTTAAAAACCATTTCTCCGTCTTTGTTCTCACACAAGCCATTCAGCAACTTCCGTCCACATGTCCAGTTTATCAATGACTATTGTTGGTCATAAAAATCCACTACTTGAGTGTTTGAAAAATCATATATCTCATTGTGAAATTGTAATTTGAGAGAAATTCATAGCTACACTCAAAACTTGTATCTCTGAATGTACGCTATATCAGAGACATATATAGTCTCTGGCTATATGTGTAACTAAATTTTGACAAGAGTTTTTGTTATGAATGTATATGGCCACTACTGGGTAATTACATATGTTAACTAAATATAAGCGTATGAGTAAAAATGGGAAAAATGTTCGCTATAATAAAGAACATAATTATGCATAACATGTGGCTATGCCTGATTGGTACCAATGACAGACTATTTGATATGATGAGCTGCTGCAAACTTTTCGTCTTGAAATTAACCTTTACTTACATTACATATAGTACATCTTTGTTTCATATGTATATATTTTTTCGTTTAAAATGGAAACAACCCTGAATTTTTCTGTAGGAAATCAAAGGTATATTTCCACACTATATACCATCATCTCAGGTACATACAACACACATACGTAATTAAGTTATTCTAACCAAGTCTACCTCTGCCTTTGTTTTTGTGCCCAAGAAATAAAAGTAATTCAAATTGTGTTGTTTTGTGAGCATTTAATTAGGAATGTCCAATAATAAAATCAGCTGAACAGTTATAGAAAATACACATACAACCTGTCCTAGTAAAAAAAAAAAAAAAAACCAAAAAACACCAAAAAAAAAACAAAAAAAACCAAAAATAAAACCTCAAAAAGCACATTACAACTAACCAGTATGTTATGGCCTAACCTGCATCCTCATATAATGGAAAAATATACTCTACCACTCAAGCATAGTGCCAAAACAATTTTACAATTTTGATGTACAGAAGCAAAATATTATTTTTTAAAGGAATGACCCCGTTTTGGTATTATGTGTCCTACGTAGCTCCATCCTTAAGCCTGCCCTCAATTAATCATGGCCGCTAGTGTATTTATGTGAATAGAATTTTGTTAATTAACCCAAGTACGTAGACGAACATTGTTGGAGGATTTAAATCTGGGCATAAACCGCTTTAATGCGTTGATCGACAAACATAACAGATTTCATGCATGGAAGCATAAATTCCACATTAACTCAGTATTTATCAATCTTTTCAGTTAAAACGCAACATGCATATATGTAAACCAAAACAACGATCTGTGAGCTACTGCTTGTCACTGAGGATACTTCGCGCTCTAAAGTAGTCAAGCAGCTGGTATGAGATAGGTTTTCTCCTTTGGTAAGGTTGATATACAAGGTATATGTCTGTGATGATTAATGAAAATATCTTATTTCACAAAATGACTCAAAAGATTCACACCAATACTCAAAAATAGTGACTACGTTAACGGGAAGTAGACATACAAGAGGGCTGAATTCGATAGGCGAGGTATGAGCCCCCTGAATGAATGAAAATATGTTATACTAATTGTGGTATGCTTGTAGCCTAAATGTTTGGAAAGTCAAGGACAATAAAGAATGGATTTTATAGAATAAGCCTAAAAATGTCTAAATCTCAAGCAATAGCCAGAAAAGGAGATGAGCTTTACATGGGGGAAATACTCCAACGTTTCAGAAATGTTAATGTTGTTACGTTATATGGGCTTAATATATCGCAGCAAATCGAGGCCTACAGTACGATGCTGACCAGCTGGCCCTATGATATCCTCGGGGACGGATGGTGATATCTGCCTAGGAATATAAAGTAAAATATGTAATACTAAATTTGATGCCCCGTACGTGACACATTTCGAAAAATAATTTCCGATCTGCAATGCTTGAAGCCTAATTAAAAGTTTGGAAAGCCAAGGAAAATAATAAAAAACAGCATTTCATAGAAAAAAAAACTTTTAAAAAGTGTGACCTCAAGCCAATAGCCAGTAAAGGATCTTTGCATGGGGGAGATGCTCCGATCAGAAAGTCCAATGTTTTCTGACGTTACATGGAATCATATTTCGTATCAAATCGCGACCTGTAGTAAGGTAACGACTAACTGGGCTTACCAAATATCAAGCGACTGTGATATGTAGTTTCAGAGGAAAGTACGACGGAGCTTTTTATTTCACGTAACGACTCAAAAATTAAAAAGAGTCAGAAATCAGAAAGTTGATATGTGAGAGGTCTGAACTCCGGAAGTGGATTATGGGATCCCAAGATGGAGTGATATACTAAATATCGAGTGTCTCTGATATACAGTTTCAGAGAAAAGTTCGATGAAAATATTCATTTCACATTAAGACTCAAACATATTAATTAAATCAGTTCACAGGAAGTTGACAAGCAAAAGATCTGAATATGCTAAGCAGTACGCACAATGTTCGATCCCTAGATGAACTTATTTCCAAATAGTAAGTGGCTGTGATATGTAGTTGCTGAGAAAAATGATATTTATTTCGGAACAAAGAACGAATGGACAGGGGTAGGACAATTGTCCCCCTCTCCTTCAGAACGGAATTATGATTACATTGCAAATACGAATCCAGATTCCGACTTTATTTTCTCCTCCACGATTCCCAGATGTGTGGATATTCGTATTCTACCATATGTGTTCTCGCTAAAAGTTGGCGTAATCGACAGTAACGACAGATATAATTCCCGGGCGTTGTAACAGCATGGTGCGGCTGAAACTGAATGTGATTAATCCTTTCAATAAGAGTAGTAGATCCATGCAATGTCTCCAACACGTCCCACTCGCAGCCCTCGCAGTTAATCGTCAGTAGATCTACTGTTTACACCCACTCCCATTTGTACGAAGAAGTCAATAACATTTACGATTTTAATCTTTTCGCTCTTTGTCGATGGCAAAGACTTAAAAATGGAAGTTCCATCACCTTTGGTATCAACAGATTATTCTTTGTAACTTTTCCCGAGGCCAAAGTTATACGTTTTCACCACTGACTTTAAATTCAATTCTGTCGAAATGTCGTGACTAACTGCTCGTAAAACGACGGAACTGGCTCCAAAACAGCGTAAGTCTTGGCTGCAGTAATGGGTATCAGCTTCTGCAAAAGTCGTCCAGTATATCCTCCGATTTCAACGATGACAACGTCATGTTTTGCTTTAAGGAAGGAGAAAAATTCAGACGTGATATTTCTGTTTATAAGATCGATATAGAAATTGAAGAACCCTTCTGGATTTGCATTTTTCCGGATACAGTGCTTGAAACTATTTTCTTCCTCGGTTGATAACTTTTCGACAACTTTCCATTTTACAGTTTGTATGCATTTATTGGTTTCCATTTTAGAAAAGATTGGCGTGACGTCAGGCAAGTCTGGTTCCATAATCCGGGTCTCCTTTGTTCTGAATATATTTTCCAAATGGTTACACGTGATAACTGCTGCTGGAGAGTTTTTTGATGTATGTCTGTGTTTGCCAATGCAATAAATTGCAACGATTAAAATCAGAAGAACTCCACCATATTTCCATTGCATCGGTATCCACCTTTGAGATGTCATACTCTGTACAAAAGATATCAAACTAAAAGCAAAGGACGTTACAAAAATATCAGTTCAGATATCAAGAGGCCCACATGGCTTAGCGGTCACCTGAGTATCGTAGCCTACACAGGGAGTCTCATATTTGCATGTCTAAGTCTTAATATGGAGTCTTTTGTTCACATGTTAACGTGGTTTCATCTTTCAAAATATGCATATAATTTAATTTTTACATTGTTACAAACAATTTTGATTGGCTGAAATACGATTGAGCAACATCAATTATTTTGGATAATCTACTTGCTCTTTGTGACGTCTAGAATGACGTCACAATGCATTTGACGTTTTATTATTTCCACTTTGTGCTACGGCAAAATTCGTCCGCCTCATTCAAAATCCTTAATTATCTCGCAAGCTATTCATCACACAAAAGTTAAATACAATTTTTTAAATTCAATTAGGTAAGAAATGAAGCTAATTTTTGACCTATGTTACGATATAACTAAACTTGGTACAGTTTACGCTAGATATAATATCCGCTTCGCGCGATTATTTAAAAGCGTAAAACTGCACCAAGTAGAATATATTGTATAACCAAGGTCACAAATTAGCTTCATTTCTTAAATAAATGAGGCGAAGTTAAAATGTTATCATTTTCAATCTCACAAAGGGTGTTTTGTTAATCGTTCAAAGAATTTTTAATGAAAAACATATTGTTACTGTAATGTCCAGTGAGCTCGACCTTTGACCTGTTAACCCCAAATTCGATAGAGAACATATTTGGCACATGGGTAGTTTATATGCATGATATGGTGACTCTAGGTAGAAAGGATGATGCTGACGAACCCGGGAATCATATTGCTATTTTCATGTACAGTGCACTTGACCTTTGACATTTCGACCTTACGACTCCGAATTCGATAGAGAACATATTCGTCCAAAGAGTAGTCTATATGTATGATATAGTAACTCTATGTAAAAAGAGTAATGCTCTAGAGCCCGGAAACCATAGCTTCTTTGATGTCCAGTGCACTTGATCTTTGACTTTTGACCAAATTCAAAGGGAATATACTTGTCCTATGAGTAGTCTATATGATATGGTGACTCTAGGTAGAATGGATAATGCTCTTGAGCCAGAACCAATTGCTTTGTTCGAATGTCCAGTTCTGACTTACCTTTTGAACCCAAACTCATTAGGGAACATCATCCTATGGATAAAACATATGCTTGATATGGTGAATCTGGGTGGAATTGCTAACACTTTAGAGCCAGGGAACAATTCTGTCCACAGACGGATGGATGGAGAACCCGATTCCAGTATCCCCCTTCCTTCAACATGTTGCGGGGGCTAGGGGGTGGGTGAGTTATAATTATGATAAAAAGCTCCCTACACATTCCAAATATACATTTAGTTTCAAATTAATAACAATAGCATTATGTGCGGTTCTAGAGAAGAAGAGTTTTGAAATTTGGCCACTTTTTCGCAGTTTTTGCTCCGCCCTCAAGGTCCCTGGGGTGCACGAAACATGAAATTTACAATTTATGTGTTCCGTGTTCCAAAGATGTTTTGTACCAAATTTGTAAAGAACTGGTAGTTATGAAAGAAGTTAAAAATTTCAATTGTTAACGGATGACGCACGACGACGGACGAAGACCAATTACAATAGGTCACCTGAGGTGTCCTAAAAATGAGGTACCTACGGAAATATATACCAGGACTGCCACAAACTAAAGGACTTCCATGACTTTTCAAATCGATTTCAATTCATGTACACCTGGCTTCTCATTTAAATTATGACGTTCCATACAGCCATAAAGTAAAAAACATGCATAAAACAATCATCAGTGCTTTACATGAGTAAATATCCGAGAGTGAATCGACGTTCATAGCATACATTTTCACCAGCATTAGAGTTAATCATCACGTGGCTATCACGTAATGTGTTTAGAGTTAACAAAAATCGTTCTAATAATTGCAGAATTGCAACGATATAGATAAAACTTTTCATATTGAGAATTAAATTTTTCATTAGATGAAAAGTGTTAGGAGGAAAATGGTTTAAAATGCATCCAACAGCGGCAAACGTTTCAATTTTCGACAGAGTGCAAGGAATCGTTATATACGAGAATGAACCTCTCTGATAAATAAATGTAGTACGTATATAAGTTACGACTTCCAATATCGGATGCACGAATATCGTGCAATTACATTCTCTTTAGCTGGTCATAGAATTATGGTAGATAGATATGAATAAGGAGAAGATATAGAGAGATTTTCAAGGATCAGAATATAATGAATATCACTTCATACCATTCTACAATAGAAAATGGAGATGGTTTGAAGAAACAAAAAAGAAAACGATGCATATCTTATTGACGACAAAGAAAGAATTTACCTATAACATTGCACTAATGTAAACTGTAATAGGAAATAACGAAAAATATTATGACATTCCCCCTGCGATTGCAAGTTCAGCAATTGTAAGAACCTGCATAATACATCACTATCACATCATTTACAATCTCACTCTACCAAGTGCCTAACCAAACCTCTATCTTGACTACTTAACTAAACCTGTCTAACAGCTTAAAGTATTAGAGTATTGTCCTAATATTCAGTGGTGTCAATCCAATGTGGATGAATCTCAATAACTCAAAGACTCATAAATTAATAGAAACTTAAGTCCCACGGAGATTTCTACAATTGATGGTGCAATCGCTTGGGTTTCAATATAAATGACACAATATTTATGTAGTATTTGGAGACATGTCTTCCAACAATTGTTGTAATTATTTGGGTTGTAGTACCTAATATGTTATATATTTGTTCAGAAACTGTTACCGGGATAAAACAAAAAACAGATTATCACATATAATGATATAGACGATGTCTATCACTTAACAATCATACACAATTTTCCACAATTACATTCCTTTATATTCCTACGAACTTGAAATAAAAGGAAACAGAATGTCTTCATATTTCAAGATTTTTACTTAATATTGATCTAATGGAGACGGACAACTACATTATATGATAAACGTGATACTTTGAATTTAATCAATTGTCAACTTTCCTTTTTTAATGATAATGTACACTATCCCCTGCTTATGGTGTGTATGCCTCTCAGTTGATTCGATACGCAGGAGCCATGCGTATGATGATTTTTTAAAGCGAGGCCAATAGTATACCAAAAGTTTATGTTGCAGGTTATAACGAATCTCGTTTAAAGTCATCATTTCTACGTCGCTATAATGCCTTGTGCAAATTACAAATTATCACTAAGTCAATGTGACTATGTTCATACCCTTGTTAGACTCATTCATACTAGATTTGACGACGGGTAACCCTGTTTAATTTGTTTCGAACTACAGGCTCACGTGCGGGTGTGACCGTCAGCAAGGATCTTACCTCCATGGCACTGATCCTGCCTTCGCTTGTCGAAGGTCCGTGTGCCCTACACTCGATTGTATGTGAAATTTTGGGACTATATTACTTGATACTTTTGTTAACTTCGCCATTTTATATATTATTGCGAAATGCACAGAGGTACATTATATCCAGCACGTGATTTAACTAGCTGAGTGTAAACGCAAAATATTTTAAGCCCATATTGTTTTTGGTCCTGTCTGTTCAGTCAATGTCCTTCTGTCATTCTATCTTAAACTTAACCTCGGCTATAATTTTGAATGGTAAGTATAGGCTTTGAATTTCACAATGTATTCCTTAGAAAGACCTTGACGTGGTACCAAATTTGACTCTGACTTGATCTTGAAACTTTGTCCTACTTTCAAAAATTTGGAACATTACCATAACTTTGAATGGTAAGACTGGGCAATTCATATTTCACATGTGTATTCCTTATGACACCCTTTATCTTCAAAGTTTGACCTTGACTTGAAATTGACCTACATAAAAAAATTTAACATTTGGCATAAATTTTGAATTAGGGATCGACCTTCAACAATTTCACATGCATAATCTTATGAAACCCTCACTGGGCATGGCATGTGATACGGGGGCATTCGTGTTACAAACACATTTGTTTTAGAACTGTCTTAATTGCAACAAGCAATATCATTCCTTTCGTCGTAGACTATCAATTTAACCCCTTTGGTAATGGGTTATGTACCAATGATACAAAGAAAGTGAAAAATGGATGAAGGTGCGTAGAACGAAGTTCATATCTGTTACTTATACAACATAACTGTTTAACATTAAAACTTCAGCTGTTGCGGTCTAGCAGCAAGCATATATTCAAGCTGACATTATCTCTCTTCAATGGAGGTTACACAGCAGCCAAAACTTTATCATATTTTATTGATTTGTTCCCGAATGTAACTTCTAATAAATTATTTAAGTCTGTACTATATCACGAATCAAGTTTCGAAGAAATATTAAAAACCAAAACAAACCGATAAAATTACAACACGGTGAACCAATACCCAGTCAACAACACCCTTGTCTGACTGTTCAGAGAGCAGAATGAACGCTTGACGGGAATTTCTGAATGTAATATGGCAGGATTCATCATTAGCAGCTGATTTGTGACGCATAAGATTGTTTTTCAACGTCAATCAATTTGTAAAACACATTTATGAACAATATATAGTAATCGGGATGTTCAGTATCAAAATCAGTAACAATGTTCCTTTGATATTATTGCACTAAATCCGGACTCCAGAAGTATAACTTTGTGTATTCACTACAATTATTTTGTAAACAAGAAGACGTTTGTTTGAATGGTCTGATCAAGCAATCCTAATATGAATTATGCAACCCTAAGTTCATGTTGAAGGAACACTGCAATTGAAATTTGTACTCCCCCCCAATTATCTTAAAAACTGTACACATAAGCAACGAATGAATAATAAAAGAATAAAATAAAAATGAGAATTAAAATATCTACGGATCCTCAGTGTGATGTGGTTATGAATACTTTTAACTTATAATGATAGAGTCGATCAATTCTAGTGGAGATGTAAGACTTAAAAACTACATATATGTATAAAGAAACACAGACGTCTCAGCCCGCGGTTTCTGTAAGACATATACATTCATCGTACTCACAGCTGTCTATACACTTGTCAAGGAGTTTTTTTATAGGCCCACCTCGAATAATTCAGTGGAAAACTGACTTCAAAATCTGTTTAGCACCGCTTAAAAAATTTTCACTCATGTAGAGATGTCCAAACAATTACGGTGAGAAGGCTGCAAAATTTAGGCTATAGGTTCTGCTCCTGCGCTTATGACCTTAAGCAGGGAGGATCTTTATCGTGCCATACATGTACCTTGCGTGACACGGTGCCTCGGTTTTGCGGTCTCTCCAAATCGACCACCCTATTAAAATTTATAGTCCTTTTACGACAAGCAAGGATACCGAGAACTTATTCTAACCAGAATCAAACACGTGTCAGAAAAAATGAAGAGTTTGTTTATGATGAAGGCACTAAGATAAGACTAAAGTTGGATAAAGGTTTAATTCTATTGAAGGAATTGGTCAGCAATGCAGTGCCATACATTTCAAATTATTTTAGTTTGTTCATGTGCTAGTGATTGTATCGCTTTGGTACATGTATCTTGCAAGTTGCAAATCAAAAAGTCCTTTTAGAAAATTACTGACACATGAGTTTTTTTTTGTGTGTGTGTGTGTGTGTGCTTTGTTTTGTAGAATATAGAGTGTAAAGGCAAAGATAACGAAGAGTGATCAATCTCGTAAGTCCTAAATATAATACAAAAACAAGAGTTGGGCAATCACGGACCCCTGGACACACCAGAGGTGGGATCAGGTGCCTAGGAGGAGTAAGCATCCCCTGTTGACCGGTCACACCCGCCGTGAGCCCATAGTCTTGATCAGGTAAACGGAACAATCCGTAGTCAAATCAGTGTGTGAGAGAGAGAGAAGTAATCAAACTCTGCACCTCCTGGTCAGGTTGAGTTATAAGAGTTATGTAAAATCCCGAATGAGATAAAATCTTCATTTAATTTTAAGGTTTTCAAGCTTTTTAAAAGTCATTACTTTGGTACAAATTTGTTTATG
>CAJDSM010039201.1:0-11326 GCA_903981925.1 Ostrea lurida
TGTATCACAGAAACAGGTCCGTTCATTATAGATCATTTACAACAGAAATATGTCCGCTGATAATGTGGTGTTAACATTGAGTAAGACCGGTTTATAGGGAGTGCTAACCCCTTCTGTGCACACCGTCCTACTTTGTTGTGTCAAAAATTTTGTATTTCTTTATAGTTTGAGAGATATATGCCATTGATTGTTGTTTCTTTGTTGCTTGTGAGATGTATGAGATAAATGACTTTATGTTTGTTGCCTGTGATTCATGAAATTGATTATTGTTTGTTGTTTGTAAGATTATTGTATTGTTTTCTGTTTCTTTGTTATTTTTGAGATTATGAGATGGATTGCATTTCATTCGACACTGTTTGTAATATTAAAAACGTCAAACAACGCCCTTACCCACAGTGAAGCAACGATGACGTCACCAGCGAGATTAAATCTTTGTATATTACACTGCAGCTGGTTGTACAGGGGCAAGAATCCGTACCTCTTTTGTAGAAATCCATGATTTACACAGAGATCATCACCTGCAATGATAGATAAAAGCCTTGTATTACATGAGTAGTATATCCCTCCCCGAGAATATCATAGGCCCAGCTAGTTGATATCTTACTATAGTCTCGATATAATTCGAAATATAATTCCGTATGACCTTACAAAACATTGGACATTTCTAAAACTTAGCATTATCTCCCACATGCAAAGGTATTTTCCTTACTTGCTTTTGACTTGAGATTTATATACTTTGCGAAGTCGTTCTGATATTGTCCTTGCCTTTAAGATCTTTTATGCTTCACGCATCGCTAAGGAGAAATTATTTATCAAAATGTGTCAAATGTAGTTCGTCAAAATTAGTATTACATGTTTCTATTCATGCATTCAATTTGCTAAGGAACGCTATCATGTTGGTTGAATTTTACAACGATGTGGTATGTTTAGCGCATTCTTGGAAATACGTTTTATTTGACAATGTGTAGGAAAATGATATATTGCTTAATTGTTAATGTTTTTCTGCATACGTCCCATATCAAATTAGCACTTTGCCAGCTGTAGATGAAGTAACACAAAATTAGACTGATCATTAATACTCAGAATAGTAAAGGCTTTGTAATGTGTAAACGCCTATTACGATGTGAAACGTTCGTTTTTTCAATATCATACCAAAAATAATCGTAATTTTCACTGTCACACGTGAATGGGAACACTACATAGATTAATGATTTGTGTTTGTGTCGGTCATGCAACGAGTGGGAACCAAGTAATGACCTGTCACTTAAGAATCAAAAGCTCTGATGGCCCATTGCAAGTACTTCTGAATAAGGATTTGTAACATACGATGTGTATCTGTACATTTATTATACACGCTTCCATTTGGAATCTGTTTTATTTTAATTCAGTGTCTAGCACGCTTTATATGACTTAAATAAACTCACTACAAATGGGAACATCACACGGCATCAAATCCGACTGCCTCTGGGGAAAACATACAGGTTCTTCTGTGTAAAGATTTCTGCAGTAATTTTCCGCTGATGTACCTCTTTCGCCATATTCTACATGTATCTCATTTGTTGTTACTGTTTCCCATCTTTTGCATATTTTTCCACTGTTCGAAGTGTTTCTTCTTCCCCTGTAGAGTTTTCCAGGAATGCGGCAATCTGTACAATACACGATACGTGTGGTTTATTTCATAAGTTTTATATCAGCGTTATACGTGGCATTTAGAGATTCATCAGTAATATGAATGTTACAACACCACTGACTTAATACACTATGTCGGATGTGTGGAGTGGAATGGTTCCTAAGACGAAATAATCTAAACTCAGATGACGGCTACAAAATGATGACCATTGGTTTAATGCTGTCCAAAGTGTTCCATAGCAATAGTTAAGCTGTTTTTTATACACTGATGTGTGATCGATTGACAGAGAATGCTTATTCCTACCTGGCATCTGATCTCACCTCTGTTGTACCCAGGCGTCCGTGTTTGCCCAATTATTGTTTTTTCTCTCTTTGAGACTGAAGATATTGATAACTGTTTGTTAAATTAGCCTTTCCATGCAGTGCATTTGAAAAATATAGCAAAGGATTGTGAAAATTTTATATTAGGCAGATTTCTAATAGTTAAAAATAATTTCAAAATGAAATAAATTCAGCTTCTCCATAGTCAGCTTCAAATATTTAGTTTTGCACATTCATCATACACCTAACGTAGGGTGCTTTCGTTCCTTAACTTACACGTAAAGGGTTGTTCTGCGCATGATCAGTTTCTAAATCGAATCTAATTTAGTATGACGTGTTTCATACCAATTGTTAGGCTATACTTCATTCACTGTTGGTGTTTTTCTACTATGGACTGCCTAGACAACATGATCGAGGAAAAAAGGCTCACGGCGGAAGTGACCGGTCGACAGGGGATGTTTACTCTTACACGCCTGATTCCAACTCTGGTACATGTATATCCATTTCTTAATTAGTACTCTGTGTATGACTTATGAGATTAATCAATGTTCGGAACCTTAATCTTATTCAATTTCAACATTCCATTATTAAATGGAAATTTTCCATCATTACCTTTAATTAACATATTTTAGCTTTTGTAATCTTGATAGATTTTAGATATAAACCATGCTTAGAATTATCGTCAGAAATGTTGTTCTATTTGCGCTCACCACACTGTATGTCTGGAAGCTGAAGACTGTCAAAACGTTTTCCTTTCATTTCTACTGGAGCATTACATATCGGGAAATTCCCATCCCAATCCATCTGTAAGTTCTGCATGCGGCGGAAATACAACAACCATTTCATATTACAGTCGCACAGCAACGGATTACCGTATATAAGCCTAAAAAAATATCAAGATATAGCATGCCAATGTAGAAGAGGAATTTTGAACTAAGTATACAATTTTACCAATGAAAAAAAAAAATGTTGAAAGAACGCGTTCCGTTATGTATATACATGTAAAACATGTAATTCTTCTACAAATACATAACGAAAATTCAATGGAATAACAGAATATTATTACTTATTAGGCTTCGCCTCGCCTTCTGTGGACTTTAACAACCCGACATATTTCTACAGACAGTCAGTAAGAAACCTAATAAGTGTTTTGTTTTGTCGAGGACAAAACTATTTTTGTATAATGAAATACAAAAAAAAAAAAAAAAAATACAATGAAATCATTTATCAACAGTCGACATTAACTGAATTGCAATCATTTATAAATAGTAACAACAATACATGAACTTAATGTCCAACGAATTTAACAATTTTTAAACGTTTTTCTCCTATCAATGTGCAAGTTAGACAACACCAACCACTTATTTTTGAATAATGGTAAGGTCATTGATGATAACAGAGCAATTGTTAAAAAGGGAAGCTGGAGGAAACTTTGAATTATTCACAGAAATCGATGGCCATGGTTGTGTACTTTCATGCCCTCCAAAGTCATCAAACAGCTCATTCACATTAATGTCTGCTAATTCAAATTCAACATTTTGAATTTCACCAAGAGCTTTCGTATTGTTAGATCGTATTGTTAAATAGGTCACAGAACAAGTCATTGATGAAGACCCAGGCATTATAGGAAATTTCTTGGAATTACATGTAGATAAAGCTGGCATTGGAAGTAAAATGTTCTCGGTCAAAGAATCACCCATTTGTATCTCTTCCTCATCGCTCACTCTTTGATTTACACTCAGACTTTGAACAGATTTATGCCCTGCGATGTACATAGCCTTTGATGGACCGTAGATACTTTGGATAGATTGGTTCGGATAGGTCCTTGACAAACCTGCCGCTTTAATGAGACAGTTAAGGAATGTTTTTTTCTCCCCAACACGAGAATCGTAGTACCACACACTGTCAGACTCAAGAAAAGAATCCCCATGATGATGTCATAGTCTATAAATTAATAATATGCAAACAATTACTTATTTCTTTTAATGTGATGTGTCCATTTATTTTATAATAATCGATCTAGTCATTCGGAAAACACTTCATAATGAATATATGCTGAATTAAAATAAGAAAAATACTGAAATCTAAGATGATGGAGGGGGTGTTACTTTCTTGTCATAACATGGGTCCAACTTTGAAAAGTACATCTCATATGAAAGAAGTGGGCAATAAATGGATCCTAAAAACAATATTAATGATAAAGAAAGTAGACTACATTAGTATGCAATCAATAGAGTCAATCGTTACTTAATGTTGTAAAGCGAGTTTCATTCATTGATCAAAATTTCATTATCTGTATTCTTAAACTACCTTGAACTTCTTGCATTATTTCCTTGGATGATTCTTTATTAAATATGTGGTTTTTGGTGAGCTCATCTACAACCTTCTTGATGTAGTTTAGACCTGTATTTTCATTAGCGAAAACCTGAAATGTGTTTTCCGTCACCCCATGTGCAAATTTTCAATGCCCCTACGACAAATGAACATCTGAACATCGAACTGAAATTTATTGAGCAGTTCTTGCGGAGTATTTATGGGAAGGTGGATACTGGTGTACGGCGCTTGAATATCAGACTCAGAAATGAGTGGATAGTGTTCAACGTCCCCCTTTCCTACACGTTTGGTTTCGGCAAGAACGGCTTTAAAACATGTATTACTGTCCGTGAAGGCAGGGTCCTTGATTATATCACTTTTCTTGTTAAACGATGGACTTTTCAAATGTCGGTTAATAATGATGAATACTCTCAAGAGAATTAGCTTTATAGTAACTGCCATCGATTTTTCTGAGGTCCATGTAAAATGTCCGAGAATTTCATCCAATTTCACATCATCAAACGTCTCAAAATTTTCAAGCTACAGTGTTATAAACATGACATTTTTGCACTTAAAATTTACTCAAGATTTATTCATTTGAACTCCATGCATCAGTTGGTGTAAACAAAACACAAGGAATACAAATCAATCATTACATGAAATAGATACATAATAATGTCTTCTTACAATACAGATATAAAAAATAATACTTGTAATAGAAATAAATAATGACCTTTCTGCACTTGATATACAGATAATTCATGATATCGAATTTCAGAGTTAATAGTTAATTAAAAAATACATTTTAGGAGTGATGACAATTTCTTAAAATTCATGTAATATTCAGAATCTGGTCTCAAAATTTAAAATGGAAATTTTGAAAGTAGAGGATTTTGATCAGTTTTTTTTAAATATTAGCCAAAATATCGATTTTTATGCAGAGAATTTCGAGTAAATTGAATTGGGCTTTTTTAGGAATATGATTCTGTTAGAAAAATTCCTCAACAGAATTAATAAATAACAATATTTGAACTATTTCCAAGTCTTACCTACTTGTATCATTGATTTTAAAACTGTAATATACGAATAGGGGTAAAAAAAAAAAAAAGAAGGTATATTGGATGAAATAGAAACTGTAAAATCATGCTTTTTGATATCAATCCTTCCGCCACAAAAAATAGTCCCTACAAAACCCTTTCAAAATCTGAATTGACACAAAATTTTCCAACTGGACAGGGTTCAGTTGTAAACATGTAATATGTTTGCATCGATGGGGTCAGTATTGAACCAGTAAATACTTAGTTATGGCGTCCTGTGCAGTTGTTCTCAAATGCTCAGCCTACAACATCCTTAAGCCGTTTTTTTTTACACACAAAGCGACTTGCTGTACGTCAGATGAAGATATCCTTGAATTCAGACACAGGATGGATTTTGCGGGTGTGTTAGGCAATTCATACTCCAGTTATGCACGTAGATTCCTTAATCATTATACTTTCTTATCTAGAGACAGGAAACTTTTACATAGGGATGTCCTTAATAGGAAACATACAATGTAAATGAAAAGAACAGCTAAAATACTGACGCTTTCAGATAAAAATAAATATTAAAAAGTTTTGATATTGTGGGTATTGTAACACCTTGTTCAGCAAAGCACACGAGGTTGCGGTTTCCCGCTCTTGCGTGTAAAAGTACAGCTCAACCAGCTCAACCATCATTGCAAATTTATATTGTATACCAATTTATATTGTATACCTTTTTAAATTCAATTTGACATTGTTAATAATTTCTTTTAACGATTGCAAATTAAACACTTTACGTTTCTTTGAAAATGTATTTCATGCATATGTACTTATAGGGTCAATCGTTGTGTGCTATCTTTGCTTATTCGTCTTTTGGATCTTGCAATACAAGCGACGAGATGGCGAATGAAAAGTAAACCATGATTTTAAAAATAATGTATCCCTTTTCTGCTATGCAACAATTTTGACAGAATTTATAGAACAGGGATGTACAGTTTAACAGTTGGAAGTAAAGGCAAAGATTAACAATGATCAATCTCGTAAGTCCCAAATAGAATACAAAAACAAGAGTTGGACAAACATGGACCCCTGTACACACAAGATTTGATATCAGGTGCCTAGGAGGGGGAAGCATCACCTGTTGACCGGTCACACCCGCCGTGAGTCCATAGTCTTGATCAGGTAAACAGAACAATCCGTAGTCAAATCAATGTGTGAAAAACGGCTTAACAATGGCTATAAAACACATCAGACAGCATGCAACTCAATGGTAGGCCATACTGGTAAACTGAACTGTTATAACGACCATAGCATTTACGAAATGCTGCCTTTAACGGATTTTTTTCATTTCAAAATTTTTATTTCTTGAAAATTATATTTAAACGTTGTGTTTTAAATCGTGAAAGTATTATTTTTTTCGATATAAATGGATTTTAGTGGTTATTTTACATCGAAAGTGCGTAAAGCAAGATATGCATACTTCCCACTGGAGTTTTTCGCGTCATTGGTATGTGAGTCATACGTGTCAGTTGGTGAAGCGAGGAAGCACAAAAACAAAGTTGTGAAGTTGCAGGTCGTTTGTTTATAATACAATTTGGAGAGATTTTGGGGCGATTTGCTGTTCTAGTATATTGTATACCATATGGCTGTAATAATTAGTACAAGAAAGCTAGATTGTGGGAAGTATTTCCTCATATGGTAAGAAGGAAGTCGGAGAATTTTAGCACGTCTACTTCAAACCACAGAAAACACGAGATTATGTTCGATAACTTCTCAAAATCTTCAGTTTAGAGGGAGGGGCACAGATTATTTAAGACGTATGGGTATGGGAGGAACGGACACGCTATATATGTCAGACGTTCCTCTCAATCTCCCCTCCCCGTAGAAGAAAAAAAAAAAACAAAAAAAAAAAAAAAAAAAAACACGTCAAGCAGCCGAAAAAGCTGATATGAAGTTCCCTCATTAATCAACACATAATAATATTAAATCAATGCCCATGATTAAAAAAAATGCACCAATGTTGTTATATGGCCAAGTTTCTGATATAAGTACATGTAGCGAATTTATAATGGGGGAAAGGAGGGGGAGGGGGGGCGGTTGCAGTCTGAAATTTTCACCATGCATTGGTCTTCTTTTTCGGTTGAAAATATGCATTTCATATTTAAATTTTTAAAACCATTTCATAACATTTTAAACATCGTGATTTTGTTTTTAAACATATATTAGAATTTAAACTCATGGGTCGTGTGTTCGAATAAATTAAATTCGTGTATTTTCATTATAAACAAATAACGCAAGCCTTCTGAAATACATGGATTTAAAACCATCTCAGGTTTTCTTGATGCATAAAGATCTGCCAGTGTGAAGTCAAAAGCACTGAAACATTCTGATCAAATGTGAAGTTTATTCATGGGGCTTTGATACATATGATAATTAAACCTAGGCCTAATCCCCATCGTCCCACATATATACATATGTATATTATGTATACACGCCTATTAGGCAAGCCATACATGTACATAATGAAGACTGAGAAGCTTACTTTGTCAGCTCTTTTACTCTGATCTATTGTCAGACATACATGAAAACAAATAATTTGAAACAAATAAAGATCGATACTTTGATTCAAAACCATTCAGATTGACCTCAGAAATTTATATTTGAGGCCACATTGTCCTTGAAATTTTTAAGTATAGTAGTGCATGCAAAGTCGCCGTTGGCCTGGTCAGGTATAGAAATTTTGTGCAGCATACTTCATTTCCATAGAACTAGAAATGACTAAACATGAACCACACGCTCAAACTGTAAAACTTTTGATTTGAACGTCACTTGCATTATCTCTCTCAGGTAATGAGTGTTATCAAATGCTCACCCCCCCCCCCCTTTCCCCCTCTTTTGCATCACGAAGTCGAATAATTTCGAATTGGTGGTTCTAAAACTTTTTTAAAAACCAAGGTACGCCTATAGAGTCTCCTCTATTTTTCTAGAAGGAAAAAACGCTGCATGCTGTCAGAGGAGAGAGATGAGAGAGAGAGAGAGAGGAGAGAGAGAGAGAAGAGAGAGCAGAGAGAAGAAGAGAGAGAGAGAGAGAGAGAGATGAGAGAGAGAGAGAGGAGGGGGGGTGGGACTTATCCAGTTTTTTGTATGGAAATATATAATTCTTGTGTGCAGAAATGTGTCATTTCTTTTAAAAAATAGAAATTAAACATTTAATGACCGTAACCAAAACGTTCCGCCCTTTCTGTAACCGAGATATCCGTCAATCGCGCTATCGGCGGATCTGCCGCCGGGGGGGGAGGCACTTCATAACTTTATAGGTGAGACGTGCCGCTGACATTGCAGACCTCCCACCCTATTCATATATTTTAGATTTGAGATTGTATACCTTCATAGAATTTTCTGTTAATTGGTGCTTTTCCCACAAATTATGACATTCATGGGAATTGCTGCTTTTATCAGGCTTCATCAACGGCAGCTGCATCAAATTAGAAGGCTATTCAGTATAATTAATTGAATAAACATTTAATGACCTTATCATAATTTCTCATGCTTGATTTCTATATACCTTGTCATATATCTGATAGTGGGAAAAGGCTAACCTTATTCCAGCGGCACGTCCCTATCTATAAGTATTATGGACCCCTCCCCCGGGCTCTGCCACTTGGCTGAAGGAATTTCTGTTGCATTTTGCACGCGGCAGGTTTCATGCACGTATGATGTTGAATCTTAAATCTTAACGGAATATCATCGATGTCGGAACATTGACTATCCATTCTGTGTAATTTATTTTAGCTTTTAAGAGAATCTATTCACAAACTTCACATAGCTGCTTCAGTATCATTGACACCTATGACGTCATGAAACACCACGTGACTAGATTGCTCTAGTGACGATTTGTGAAGCGGACCTTTGAATTTGTGCAAATAAAATGCATGTTTGTATCAATTATTTGGGCAATGGAAACAAAATACCTAGCAGGAACGTGTTTTGTTAAGGTAAATCTTTTATGATTTATTCAGATAAAAATCATCGATGAAAAACCTTTAAACTTGACTGTTTTGAAACTCCCTGCAACAACTTGTTTGTAAGTAGACTTGCTATAGTCAGATGAAGATATCTTTGAATTCAGATGCAGGATGGGTTTTGCGGGTATATTAAGACAGGTCATACTTCATTTATGCGCGTTAACTCCTTAATCAATAAAGTGTGTCTCATTTAGAGACAGCGAATTATAACAGGTATGTGTATCCATATGATGTTGTTACATACGATTGTCCTTAACAGAAAGTTAAAAACGAGCATACCAACCGGTATCTAAACATTGACGTCACTTGCGATAAGAACCGTAAAACACCCGAAGTATATGAAAAGTATAGCTAAAATACTGCCACTTTCAGACAAAACAATATTTACCAAAAGGTATCTTGATATTGTGGATATTGTAACACCTCAATTAGCAAAGAACATGTGTTCTGTGCTTTTCCATTCTTGCATATAAAAATGAAGCTCATCTTTCATCTGATATTGTATACCTTTTAAAAGTTAATTTGTTATTTTTTCGAAGGAAATTCAAACAGCATTAAATTATCTTGAAAATAAGAAACTTTGTACAATCGCTTTTCTTAACACCTTTTCCAAAGTTAATTCCTTGTACAGAAATTCGCGTTATTTAAAATGTATAAAAAACACTGCAATGCGTTGTAAATGCATGCATTCAAAGTATGTTGATGGAAGTTCAAACAGTTAACACGCTATAAACAATGTGATGTACACTAGCTTTTACCATTGAGAACGACTTGCTATATGCAGATAAAGATATCCATTAATTCAGATACAGGATGATTTTGCGGATTTGTTAAGGCAGGTCATACTTCAGTTATGCAAGTTAATTTCTTTCTCATTAAAATATTGTCTTATTTAGGGAAAGGGAGAGTGTAAAAGCAAATATTTGGAGTTTTTCATCAGATTAATTAGTATCATAATCAATGGTGCTAAGTTTGACTAGTGGCTATGTTTTTATATTCATACATTCACGCTTTAGATCTTAGATCCATCCTTTATTTATTACCACTACAGGTACACCTACAATATATATACCTTGGGGGATTTAAGTCCGTTGAGTCTGGAGTCAGTTTGGACATGTATCAAGGGTGTATGGGGCATTTTGTCTAGTTCTATTTGGTTGGTTTTCTTGTCTTGTGGCCAATTTTGAGAACAGTTAATATGAACCAGGACCTTTGTGGGAATTAATCTTAAATTGTTAGACAAAGACAGACCATTTTGATATACAGACTTTGAATTCTTCACTTTCTGTTAAGTAACATAATTTATACTAATTTCCTTTGCTACTGGTCTATTTGAAAGTCTATCCTATAGATATTTGGAATGTAAACTTCCAATTTGCAATTTCACTAAATGATTGAAAGAGTGCGTAAATGCGATTTATTGGTTATAGAAATCATATTAAGCGAAAAAAGAATGAGCCCTCGAAATATAGTAACAAAACAATCCTTATAGCTCTAAATCTAACAATGAGAAGCCGATGCAGTAATAAACAAAGTAACAAATATAGAGATACGTTTAATCGGTTCAAGGCCGTAAAACTCTTAAGTCCATACTTTAGTCCAAAGTAGAATTTTTCCCTAAATAATAGCTTATAAATTGCCAATAATTAATAGATTCTACGAAGTACAAAAGATACTTTCTAACTCGTACCCCTCTATGAGAGTGAAAGCTTCCCTTTTAGAATATACTGCTAGGAAGGCACACTCTTCATACTCTACTGAACCAGTGTAGAGAATCCTACTCCATAATTTCACACAAGCAGAACAGTACCATGTCATGTAAAAATAACACTATTTTACATAGCAATAGACTTTAAATTTTAACTAAAAACTAATCAAGCTTCAAGCTTTGCTCATTTGAGCGCAAGAGTCATAAAAGATTAATTACTTTTGACAGCAATACATCAAATCTACCGGTAAACTGCATTTCAATGACACCCCTACATCTATAGGAAAATATAAATTTACTACTTGCATTTC
>CAJDSM010039210.1:1178-22137 GCA_903981925.1 Ostrea lurida
AATATAATTCACAAAACAGCAAAAAAATACATTATGTATTGGAAAGCAGTAGACATGTTTTCTGGATTTGCAATGAAATTTGTTTATCTACAATTATATTGTTAAAGTGTTGTACTGTTCATGTAAAATAAGTCCTTGTCGACGTCAACATTGACATGCTCGTCTGCTAAATATGGAGGAGGGTGGTTCGTGCGTGAAAAAAGAATGAAATCAAACATGTTTTGAAAAGTTGCCAAAGACAAAGTATGGTATACCTTATTCATAAAATATTTTTAGAAAATATGATACGAAAACATGAGAAATATTTGAAGATTTATGTTTTCCGATCTTCCCTTTAAGTGATGTCTTCCGAGGCCGTAGGAATAATAGCTATATCTTTACTATTCCAATAACCAAAAAAAAAAAAAAAAAAAAAAAAAAAAATACATGTAATAAATAAATTTAAAAAAAACCACACGTTTACATTGACATGAAAAGCTAAAAAAAATATACTGTTTTTCATCAATATGAACAGGTATAACATACTTATGTAGTAATTTATTTATAACTGTATTATATGCATTTATGATTTTTTTTAAAAAACCCAACTCAGACTCGCATATATCCCGCATCCATACTGCTACTGAAAACTTTCGCCTCAAATAACAGTTAACTCCTGTCGGTCGTAAAGATCAATCACAACGCAACATAATGAATTTACATTAATTGATAAGTATGAATGACAGGGCCAATGGCAATTGATGCCAAAAATGCATATCTAATGAATACCGTAAACAAAAATTCTTTTAAAAGGTAGCAAATTAAAAGAATAATAACAATGCATGTTATGATGGACATTGCGTAAGATGCATTAAAAGTGGGTCCCGTTGCGACCCATAGATCATCTGTGACATCTTCAAACAATATACATTACACACCCTGAATTTGGATTGTTTTTCTTTCTTCTCAGAGTAAAGCGATTACCCTGATAGACACTAGTCATAGCAATTGTTCACTCACAGGAGACCATTAATCTGATCACGTTCATCATTATCATTATTCATGTCACTTCTAGTAGATTCGTCGGTAATCTTTAATTTAATCTGCATCATGAATATATTAGACAAGTTGAGGATATAACAGTAGTCAATTTCATAATTCCTACGGAGAATACAAAATTAGAAAAGGGCAAACATGGACCCCTGGACACACCAGAGGTAGGACCGGTGCCTAGGAGGAGTAAGCATCCCTGTCGACTAGTCACATCAGAGTAGGACCGGTGCCTAGGAGGATAAGCATCCCCTGTCGACCGATTATCCACCGTGATCTTATATATTTAGTACCGGTAGATGGAGTAATCACACACAAAAAATGATCGCTATTTCCCCACAAAAATTCTATTTGAATTTTAAAATTATTCATCAATAATGAAATGTATGCTAAGTAATTCTTGTAATGCTGCGACGTGAAGATGTGTACAAGTTTGTGAAAGGCGACGGGTCCTTATTATTTCGTTTTCAACGTTTTTGGTGATTCTCCATTGAATCTTACCCAGATAACACTTATAGATCAATAGAATGTCTAACCCACAATGAGACCTCGAACAAGTCTATTATGTTTATGCTCTGAATCGTGGTCTGTAACAACCAAAATATTGCGGAACGCACTGAAAAATATCCACTGTAAATGCCCTCACTCAACTCTTTAAAAAAAATACTATACATGTACACATGCATATTCTGAAATGTGACTCGTTTCCATAGTGATATCTATCTGTATAGAGAAAACAGGGAAATTGCAGTTTTAGGAATTTTCACTTCAGTCTAAAATATCTGAATATTTAACAAAGAATCTATGCTACAATACATGCTGAGATAGAGTTTAACAATATGATCTCTGGATATGATATCATTATTGTAGCACAGCTCATAATTCAGCTCCAATGACCAAAATTTCAAGCAGTTTTCTATTTCCTTGGCAAACTCCTGAGACGCCAGCACATTAAGAAAAATCAAATATTGATTTTTAAAAGCTACATAATTTAAAAAAAAACAATGGGCAAATGATATCTATTAATAAATTGAAAGGGGGGGGGTGTTGATATGTTGGTTTCTATGTCATTGGCGAATCCATCAAAGATTGGTAATATTAATGATGATACGATCGTCTAGTAATTGCAATATTCTACAACAAGATAACGTGGGTTGAAATTATTGAAGTAGGAATACAGGCTAGCTGAAATAGTGATTTTACTCGTTTATAAGTCGGTTTGTATATAAACGGTTGTACATTTTAATGCTAATTTTGAGATTTTGTCATTGATCCGCTTATAAGTCCGATTGATCATTAATTGTGTTGCTTTTCGTCCCGTTGAGATTCTTTCACTCATATTGAACGTCACATTGCCGTAAGGCTGCAAATTCATACCCATGCTTACAGCACTTTTGGCTTTTAGCAGTGAGGGTCTTTTGCGTACCATACCTGCTGCGACACGGACTCCGTTTTTAAGGTCATATCGAAAGATCCATGATGCGAGCCATGGCGAAAGAACAATCACTACCTATTTAACGTCATAGTTTACGTTTGACGCCGCTCGAACTCACGACCCCCGATCACGAGCAATCTCTACCACTGAGCCACCCGTCGCTTATAAATTTTTACATGCTGTTTTTACTTCTAATTCAATAATATTTTTAGAAATGACGTTGTATAATACATGTATCATAGTTATCGTTACTAACAGTTTGACAAACATTCGATTACAGTAAGCGAGCAGTAAGCATTTAGCATATATGCCAACCCTTAGAGAAATTAGGCCTCCTAACGTCAGGGGGTATCTGTGTGCTAACATCGCACCATCGTGCTCTTCTTATGAATGCCTGAACAGGCGTAAGCACGAAATGAGCAAGTTATAGCCACTTGGTTACTGCAAATTTCTTCTTCACACAATTTTTTTTTAAATGCAATAAATTTATTATTTTCTGTTGAAATGCAGGTCATGTAAATATATATGGTGATAGTGCAAGTCTGTCGTTAAAGTTTTTAATTTTGATTATTTCTAAACATATACATTCGTTAACAATAATGACCTTACTTTATTATTTATTTATTTATTTTGCATTAGCTTGAGTTGCACGCATTATATTACATATACACGATAATACACGAGATTAGATAATAATTGTATGGTATGTGTTTTGGGATTCAGCGTTTTCATAAGAGCAGCAGTATTGTTGTTTTGCCTCGGACTAGAATGTCGCTTTGTCATTTGTTAAACGAGTCACATGAATGCCGTCTAAATTTCTTTAGACAGTTAGTAGCAAAATATAGACGGCAACATGGCGGCCTTATGTCTTTTTTAGTACTTTAGTACCATACTATGCGTCAATAATTGGTTCTCGACAAAACAAAACACTTGTTAGGTTTGTTACTGATTGTCTACGAATATATGTCTTGTGTTCATGACCATAGGATCTTCGGGTTCGCCTTGCCTTCTATTAATGAACAACCGACATATTCGTAGCAGTCAGTAATAAACTAATAAGTAAATTACCATGTGTTCACACATTTCTCTGCGATAATCTTCTGAAGCCCTTTTATTAGTTCTCCATATACTACATCAGCATGTAACGTACCTACATGCAAATCATCAACTTGTGACGACATCAGACGGACTACATATTTATGGAAATTAATCTCGACGTATGTGTGTCAGATTGTATCAAATATACAGAATCACTGTCTTTGTCTTTTGGAGGTTTCTCTGTCTAGTTCTTTCTCTGTCAAGTTCATGCTTAAACTTGCTGTGTAGTGTTTTGTGGGTCACCTTAATATGTTTGCAGTTTTGATTCATTCGATTTCTCATGCAGGAAAAGAAAATTGTACATTGTTGATTTAATCAATTTTAAGAAAACATTTGTACATTGTAATATATATTACATGATGTATAATCATTTTTAAAAACATTATAAATTGAGTGCATTGTTTGCCCTTTAACCTCCTCAGAGTTTGTGTAGGTATACTGTCGACTCTTAAAATTCTGATAAAATCTCATAATAAATATTTCAAACATTATTATATATTTCAGTCATTCTTCAATCAGCCATCCTCTTATACATGTAAACGCAGCGTATCATGTAGTCGATCGTGTATGCTTAATATCCAAATATGTACAATGACCATGATACATCCTCCATTTGCCATTCCAACGAAACATTCTGTGGAATCCGGTTAGAATAGTCTCAGTACCCTTGCTTGTCGTAAGAGACGATTAATGAGAAGCGCCTTCAGATGGACCGCAACAAACGAGCACCGTGTCACAGCAGGTGTAGCACGATAAAGTCCCCCCCCTGCTCAAACCATAAGCGCCGAATATAGCCTAAATCTTGCAGCCCTTCCCGGTAATGGTGATGTCTCTATAGGATGAAATTTTCTCTAGAGGTACGTTAAACGACATTAAAGCAAGCAAGCATTGCACCACCGTGTCATCGCCAACGTAACATCGCCACTTCGGTCATTGCAAACGTAACATCGCACCATCGTTCGTCATCCCAACATAAACATCGCCCCATCGGCCAACGTAACATTGCACCATCGTGTTATCGCTAACGTAACATCGCACCACCGTGTTATCGCCAACGTAACATTGCACCATCGTGTCATCGCCAACGTAACATCGCACCATCGTGTTATCGCGGCGATGGAACATTAGAGTACATGACTGCATTAGGATTCCATAGGAGATTGATAACACAAAGAATGACTATTTTGTCAATCTTTGCGTGTCAATATCACATTGCAAATGGGAACAGTTTGTATGTACAAAGGACGAACCATATTTGATTCAACGCCAAAATGAGGCTATACCAGAACAACCACGCAAGGTTTTAAAATTTTCTACTTTCGATTTAGAGAGGCATTATTTTTGGTTAATTGCAGTCGATGTGGGTACAGAGAGTTTGGAATTCTGGTGTGTGGGAACATTGATGTAGATAAGAACTGTGAACCTGAATCATGTGATAATGCGTTAAGCTTGGTGGATTCCCATTTCTATTTTTCACTTTCGTGGAAAAGAGATTTAACAGTTTAAGGCCCGGTCACTCGCACCTTTAAATACGCAGAAAAAGGTAGGTCCTCTTTAAATTTGTCACCATTTTACTTCATTAACTGATGATAAAACGTTACATGTATTAGGCCGTTTTAAGTTTTATATAGTTTACATATCATGTGTACACTGAACTGAGGACGATGAATATACTGCAATTATCGCACGTCCTAAATGCAGTTCATCGGCGCGATACGGCAAGAACAAGCATGATAAGAATTGATCTATTGATATAGTTTTTATCTATCGACAAATTTGAATGCACTCTTGGGCCGAGAGGATAATAGCGTGTCTTACAAACAACTTGCGGAAAAGTCGGCCAGATCTCGGACAGACTGACATATTTTTAAAAGTAATTTTTATATATGAATGCTATTTTTAAAATCGTTTGAGGAACCACAGAAGCGATTTAAAAAAAAATTAAACATGCATGCACCTTTATGTGGTATACTTGTAGTTTGTTTTTTGTTAAAGTTTGTGCACACTTGACTGGTCCTGGCATAATTCTCAAACGCTCCCTTTGGTTCTCTCGCGGAAGTAACTCAAAAAAGGGTTTGCTGAAACGTTGTACGACAGTTCTGGAAAGTGTTAAGAATTCTTTCAGTCCTCTCACAACTGGTTTGTGCGAGAGAAATTTATTCAGCACTGCCGCGGAGTCCAGTGCCGACTGTTGAGAGTGGTATTTCTTGTACATGGAACTCTGTGAAAAGATTAGATAGGCAAGCCTTAGGGTATTGCATCAGTAGGAATCATGCAAACCTGTGCACACATATGTTTCCCGCATGGAGGAAGGTGTACGCCATATGATTTTCAAGGCGTCAGGGTTCAAGGTCAAAGCCTCACTTATTGACTATGGTCTAAAAATCATTGAAAAGTGGCCTGTGGGCCATGTAGTTAGGCTCAGGCCTGCAGACCGAAGGCTCAAATTGCAGCGTTTTCCTATCAAAATTTGTCCGTTGAATCTGTCGTTCGCTTGTGTGTCGATTGTTCGTGAAACTATTTCACATTTTGTCGACTTTCTTCTCGGGCCAAATTCAAACAACTTAGCTACACATCATCCTTGCGGTGAAGGGGCTATGTCAATTTTTGTTCAAATGAGAGGACCAGTCCGCGCCCATCAAAGAGGAGATAATCACCGAAAATGCTAAAAATACACAGCGTGAGGTGGTCATTTAAAAATCTTACTTCTCATAAACAGAACCAGCTTCATTGAAGGAGAGCCCAGGTTGAAAGTCATAGAAAGGGTTGAAATCGATATGGGAGAAGCTTGTCCTGGATATAGAGGAGATTCAATGTTTTTTGCAAATCATGACCCCCCGGCGTTTAACATATATCTTGTGAACAATCAAGAGAGATTTGGTTACGGAAAAAAAGAGCGAACCAGGCCGTGATGAACCAGTCGGCGGTGGAGCGATGCATTCAAGCTTGTTAGGATGCGAGCCAGGGAACACAGCGGTGGGAGCCTCGGCGGAGCGGGACAGCGGGGGCAGCTGAGGCGTGTGTAGGACAAAAAACTTGTCGGGAAGTGATATGATGAAGAAACATGAGAGCCACCATGTACCGGGGGGGCGTCAGGGGGGTATTTAGATTTGGAGCGGGCGACGCCAGAGAGATAAGAAGGCGGAGGGCTCAGGGCGTCAACTTAATGTAGGCATAATCTTATATAAGGAAAAATCTCTCTTTCTCAGAAAAAAAAAAAGAAAGAAAACCTCCCAACTTGAGTGGGCCCCCGAGAAGCACGGAGAGAAAAAAAGAAAGGGCGGTCATTTTCGTTGAAAAAGGATTTTATAGGGTATGTTTTGAAAGTGTGGGGAGCAGTGAAGGTCGTAGCCATATTTGGGCTTTTTACCTAAGCACCCTGCTAATAGAAGATGAGGGTGAAAGGAGCAGAATTTCTCTCATCAAGAGGTTATTTGGTTCCCAAAAAATTGTGTTCATTTGTAGACCCTCCTCCGCGACGCGTGAGGGGGGGGCCGGTAGAGTGCAGTTTAAGCCGTGAAGTTAATGGAGGATCGAGTGATAAAGGCTGTTGGAGAGCCCTTAGGAATATGCGCGAGCCAGTGGCGAAAGTAGTAGATTACAACTTAGATAGGCAGGTAGGTATCACAAATTGTTGTATTATCAACACCAGAGTGTCAGTGATGGAGAACCAAGCGAAGCTGAACAGTGGGACATGGAATGTTTACACATCGAAAAGAATGGATTACAACCTCACCTTATGGAGCGGTGAGTACTCATATAAGCTGTGCAGATGTGTCCACGCACTAATGTATGTTTCGGTGCCAACTCTGAGCAGCACGGGTTCTAGATCCTAAGCTCTCGAGCGATTTTAAGGAGTGTGTAGATCGAATAGTGAGTGCATACTGTGACGGCCTGGGCTCGTCCTGGTGTTAAACCTCAGTATCGCAACCCGTGTCTACTTTGTGCTTCTTCATGTGCGATTTGGGGAACCCATGTACCTCCCATATGTGCAAAATACAGATGAAGTATAGTAAGAGAGATAGAAAAGAAAGTTTATTATTTGACTAGTTATGCCGTCAGTGCGACATCCCAGGGGCTATAGTGTCGGTATCTCGTGGTGCGTGGAGACTGCGGTTTTTTTTATTGGGGAGAGTGTGTAGTTATAGATTTGGGTGAGACGGGGCCAATTATTCTTGATATGGACCGAGCGAGGTAGCTTGATGACCTGTTCCAAATAGGACGAATACGACACTGGAGTTATGCCTTGGTCGTGGTGAGCACATAACCCTGCTTTGTTGCTGCCGTACGGTGTGTAGTGGTAGATTTCTTAGCCTGTCGGGACTCTATTACCTCGCTGCACCATATTTTATTGTAGGCTTTTCGCCGTTGGCACTCGAGCACGACTTCCAGGTTTCACCACTGCGTGCTTATCTCGCCTGCGCCGCCGCCGCTCCGGCCGCTTTTGCAGCGACCGGCCGAGGACGGCCCCAGCCGAGAACACCTCTATAGCACTCCACGGTTGGTCCAGCTGCTTTGGTGCACCGTGCGCGTGCGTACCGCGCCTCGAGTCTTTCGCTAGCACTCCCCCTTGGGTTTTAGGCTATCGAACACAGCCTTCGCCTCAGCTTGACGTAATGATGGCCTCTTCACGTTTTTCTACCATCGCCCAGTGTGAGCTCACCTCGGTTTCTCTAGGGGATGGTCGTGTAGACTCCCCACCCCACGAATACATCCCCCCGGCGACGGTTGCGTAACTCTTGTTAAATATTCCATGAACCTGATCGGTTTTGTTTCTGATACCTGTACGGATGGGCGCAGAGTTTCATCTTGACGCCAAAACATTGAAATGTCGTGTTGTAGCGTTCTGTTTTGGTTCTTCATGTAATATTCTTTTTGACAAGGCTCTATTTGACTCTCCAGATTATCAAGTGGTTTGTTTTGGCAATTCCTGAAGCCAGCGGCTATCATATAGTGTGTTATTTCGCTTGTTGGTCCCTCGTTGTACTTTTGTTCTAATTGCTATCCGGCTTGTGTGTTTGATATTAAAAGGATACAAAATCTGGCTCCTATTTCTGTAGGTTCCATCTTTCACTTTTGTGTGTGGGGTAAATAGATCTCACTATTTTTTAGTCTTTTCAACCAATAACAATAAACTCATATTCATGGCACAATTCGTCTGTGTTTTTGTTTATACTACTATTTCGTAGTTAATTTTGAGTCAGTGCTTACTATTGAGCTTTTTAAGCTTTTTTATTGATCTTATGAAAGCATAATCATTCATTTTATTAGCTTTGTTTATCTTTATTAGAATTTAAATAGCTATTGAGATTCACTTTTTTACCAGTTACGTTTTCAAGGTTTGGTTTGGTGTATATGGAAGTTCGTTCAAACTCACAAATCCATGGTCTGTTTATAGATGAGGTCCAGTATTGACCTCCGCTTAATCCAAATTCCAATACGATTAAGGAAACGCTCTTTTAAAATGTCCTTGGTAAGACCAATAGTTCCTATATTCCTGTAAACAGTTAATTGAATACCAAAATCTACGTATCCTGTTGTTCGGTGCTTATCTGTCATACCTAGGGGTTAAGCCTTAGTGCTCCTCTCTGGAAATGCTTCTCATTGCGCGTAACAAAACATTGATCATTCAGGATGAAGTTGGAAAGGTGTGCATATGACGCACTTATTTAACCCGTATCTCGCTCTCGATCAGTCGTGTCCTATTGGCTTCAATTTTCGCCGCCGAAAAGGTGGCGACTGTCGCTAGTACAAGTCATTTTAGGCCCAAGTGTATTTAATTGGTTCTTGCAATCCCTTTGATACTACCTCTTAATCTCGTTGAGGTGCACCGTTTCCTTATAACATGTTACAGTTTTATTTGTACAATAGAGTTCCAGGGGTTAGCATATAACATCTCCTCCTCGTAACCGTTTTACCATCATGCTCCTCGTTGTTGGTAAAGCGACAGGTTTACACGATCTGACCAGTTGTTGATTCTGTCAGGACAATTAGTGAATCAGCCGGGGATTCAAACTTGAGCGTCTGCATTTGCCAATGCTGTTCTTGTGCCATCTCTCGCGTCAGATCTCAGCCAGGTTTTACTTCTCTTTATTGTGCTGTCGGTCAGGCCGTGTCTTTGGCCCGTTATTGGTTCGGTACAATGGTGTCGGGCACGTTACTCAGGCTAATCCAGGGGTTTGTTTCGTTGTTTGACCACATTACTTGGTATTCTCCACCCATAGTTTCCTCCTTTTTCTTTCCGTTTTTCAGCTACAGCCTTTCGATGTACCACTTTTTCTGTTTCTTTTGAGATGTTTCTTCTTTCTATAATGTGAATATTCTACAGGTTGCAGTTCGTCGTCCCAATGTCTGATAGGAATGAATCCCTCACACAAATCTCCATATTTCTATGATACGGTGTGGGCTGTTTAAAGGACTATTGAGTAAAAAATTTGTCATGACAAACAAGTGCCCTGTTAGATTCTAGGGTGTTGATATTTAGTCTAGGGGTGAACATACTTGTACCGTTGGTTTTTTGGGTTCGGTGATGGAGAAATCCTAAGGACTTTTTTTTTTTTATTTTTATCTATGATTATCTCCCCTTTATGAGAACGCGACATAAAGGGATCTACTGGAATCTCACCATATCTGGTCTTCAATTGGATATTTTACTTAACATTGGACTCTTAATTGGCAGATTATGACAACACTTATATGATGAATCGTGATGACTCTGACTTTGCAATTCGGTCAACTTTCCTTTCTTATGTTTGAAGTAATTTATCATCACCTATCTGCACCTGCTTTTTATGTGGGTGTCTTAGACTTGTTGCCCTCCAGTTTTGATTCGTACCTCGGTATACTCGCCACAAGACGGCATCATTGCGCTATGTTGCGGATTTCTTTTTTGTTTAAAGTCTTACTCTGAGGCCATTACTTTTTACTTCTAGACTTACTAACATCTGTTTGTTATGTTTTTCACGGTTTATATAGCGATATTCTCGGTGTGTTTAATTGCATTCATTCACTTTCGCCAATTCTTCCTTCACGGTTCTCTTTTTATGACGCTTTGTTTCGCGAATACACTAATTTATTCACTTAATGTTCATATTGTTGTATTTTTCCTTGATTGTTCATCACCCTTTTGGTTACTGGTCTATTTTACCTCTTTACAGATTTTTGCACACGGTGGAATTTCCTCTTCCGGTGTGTTTATTTTATTTCGACTTAAGGTCTCACGTGCGGGTAGATCTCGGTCTCAGTCAAGGATGCTTTACTGCCTCCATGCACCTGATCCTTACCCTTCTGCTGTTCGAGTCTCCGTGCTTGCTTCCCTACATCTTCGACAGTTATGTAGATTGTTTTTTGATTATGGACTACTTCTTTGGATGCACAATCTCTGTTTTTTTTAACTTTGCTGTCTTCTTTTTTATTTATACTCTTTTGATTCTATTCAGGCTTATGTATATTTCAGCGCCATTCTTCTTATCCGGTGCTTATTCCGTGTTTTCTGTAAGAAATATACTGATTTTTAACGATCGAGTACACGAAATTTTTTTTTTTCCCTCGGCTCCTCAATCTTTTCTGTTATTGGGTTTTCTTTTTTGGTCCTGAATTCATTGAGATCTCTTCCGTTTACCATTTAATAAGTGTTTATAGTGTTTAGATCTAGCTTAGATCTAGTTTTGTAACAACAAGACTTGCCTAAATTGGAGTGAAAGGCGATCCTTACACTTGAAATCAATAAGGAAGAAACTCTCCTCGTCTCTCGAAAAGCACAAATATTCTTGCCTATCTTTCTCCGACTCCGCCTATGCTTGTCTGCGTACCTGTTTTGTCTAAGGACGTCGCCCTTCTCGCTACTTTAAAAGAGTCGTCTCGACTCGCCATATTTTTAGGCAGTTTTCCGCTTCTAGTTAACCAGGTATTTTAACTTAGGAGTTTAAAGATGGTGCACCATATCCGGGTTTCTATTTTTTTTGTTAGTATTTTTATTTCTCCCGGCGGGCTGTGAGGTTCGGTAGATGCCGGAGTATCGCTCCATGATGGCCTCGGGAGACTTTTCCCCTCCCAACCCTACAATATGAAGCCTTGTTGATTCGTCGCCCTTCGCCTAAAGGTACTTTGGGGACCAGAAATGTCTACAGCTAGCATGTTCAGAGCCGCCGGGGTTTTGAAGAGGATGTGGGTTCCAAACGGCTCTTCCGGCGGTTGACCCGTATGAGCAGCTCCTCTTCGGCAGAGAAGATAGAAAAAAGAAAGAGAATGAAGAGAATAACCCAGAAAGACTTAGTGATAGTGGACAGTTGAAAGATAATCAGATTAATGAGAGGGAGTCAAAGAATGAGAAAATGCAATTATATATTATGGAGTTCTGGTATTTAATTACCATTCGTGTGAGTGTTGAAAAAGACAGAAAGGACCCTTTAAGGGTTCATCCCATGCCTTTTTCATAAGACCTTTGGTTTATTACAAATTGAATATAAATCACAGATTCTTGTTTTCCAATATAACGTAGGTGAACTTACAATATTGCATTAGTAACCTTCTTCCCAACCCTTTGTTTTGTGATCTATATTTAGGACTTTACGAGCGTAATTGTAATCACTGTGTTCGTTATCTTTGCCTTTATTAGTAAGTCTAGTCTTTTGACATTGACATATTTTTGTCTTGTTGATTTTTATTAAGGGTTGTACGTGAATTTTGTCTCATAAAACCAAGTCGCCAACAAAAAAACGATCTGCGTGTGAAGCCCTTGCCTTTCCAGTGGTTAGTTCTAACCACTTTTTTGTACCCGGGTTTCTGTCGACTGGTCTAATTGTAAAAAATCACACATCTAATATTGTGTCCACCAGACATCCGGTTATTTTCCAAAGTCTTGATAACATGATTGCGTGTTATTTATTTCCATGTGTCTCTTCCACTTGCGGTGAATAAATGTTTGGCGTAGTGTCTTTTATGTCTGCGGTTATGTAATTCCGTAAGAAGCAAAATTATGTCGTAGGGTGTAGGCTATGCAAATACAAGCAGACCCAATGCGCTCCAGGTTGCTCACCTATGAGTGGCTTTGTATTCACCACCGATGGCTTTTAGAGATTTTTGGGTTTAAATTTCTCAGGTCTCTTCTTATGACATTCCTCGAAGGTTATACACATCCCTCCCAAACGCCGAACCTAAATCTCGTCTTAAGAACATCTCTCATTGCCCTGGTAATATCAGCGCAGTAAGTCGACCTGACTTTTCTCGTTTTTGTGTGATTTTTTAGAGATTTGTCGGATTATGGCGTGCTACACCCCATACAGTTGTTAATCGGTTGGCGGGGTTTTGGGCGGAATATTTAACTTTCCACTCTCCATATGCTCTCGGTCTGTATTTGAGATGGATTTCTATTGTTCTATTCCGTCCCTGTTGTGCTTCTTGATCTTCGTAGTGGAAAATCCACCACACCAGAGGGGGTAACGCGTTTTGTATACTTCTTCCATGTCCTGTTCGGTAAGTCCGAGCCCGTCTGTTCCAATTCCCCAACCTGTGTTACAGACTTGCAAGATACTTCGTATCTCAATGTTGTTTATTTTTGATCCTTCGGTTGAATTATATTCCAAGGTAGTGGCGGTCAGTTTTCCTATGCATTTCTCCATGAACTGATTCGTAATTATCTTCTTTTGACGTCTTTCGATTTTGGTTATGGATAAGGGTTCTTTTTTTTTTTCGTTATTATCCCTCCATTAAAACACCTATTCGACAAAAACCAACACATCAGTAGATCTCATTCTGCTCCTTGAAACAGTTTATGATCCTGGAATTTGAGAATTGTTGGGTCGCCGGCTAGGAAGGGCGGCATAGGATTAAGTGGTCAGACCCACACGTTTTCATGATTGGTGTTATTTCTGTTTGGTAGTTACCTCTCAGTGTCCTTTCCAGATGAGATATTAAGTCTGATGACGCTGGCTGGTTTTGACTGTCCTCACCCACTATGAAGCGATACTATTTTTATGGGATATGGATCGCACTTTTTCCACGTTACCTACCGTGTATCGGTCTCATGTAGGAGAAACTGGGCGTTCTTTTTTGATGCTCGATTTGAATCAGTAGCAAGGACATTCCTACTTTCCATTAGATCATTTCTCTTTGTCAAAGCAAAATCATATGTTAATTCGATTCCTATCAACACGATCTCTCACTGTCCGAATCTTTTCTCTCGTTGATGGTTCTCTCTAACCCTACATTTCGTGGAATGCAGTCCCGGAGACTCGCTTAGTGCATCGTACTTCCGTCTTAGATTGGGTGACTTTTTGTTTTTGTTCATCTCGTGTGGAATTCCACCGGTTCTCGTAAGGGAGCTCAGATTAGCTGTCTTGTCTTCAATTGGTGTCGTCCACCCATTATTGTTCCTTTTGCCGTATTATGTGTGTCCTTTCCCACAGAGCTACAGGCTCCCATATCTGGGTGGGTGTTCCAGTAGTCTTGGGTCTTTGCATAACGCTACGCAATTTCTCCCGATTCGCGGTTTTTATTGGAAAAGTATTGATCCTGTTCTCCCGTGTTTGTAATGAAACTTTGTTCCTCAGGTCGAGAACGACTCATCCGGATATAGTCTTTCACTTGAAGCCAAGCTAATGGGAGCTAAGGGTCGGGCACGGTTTGGTGCGATGTTAAAGCCGCCTTCTTCTGGGATAGTGCCTCTAACCGTCGGCGTGCTGGTGGATGGGCATAGACCACGGTATTAGGGGTTGGTTGGATTGATAAAATTCCATAGAGTCATTCCTTTCCTAGTGTTCCAAAATGCAATCAGATAGCCTTCTTTTATCGTAGTTGGTAGTGTACGTGGAAAGTTTGTTTTCTTGGTGTTAATTTTTTCCATCATTAATCTTTGCCTGTAAAGTGACGTGGTGCGGGGCACTTGACTCAGTTCTCTAATCTGTCGGGGCCACAAGTGCTGCAAGATTCTTCTTTTGCTACTCATGTTATTTCTTGAGATCTAACGATGGTTTTCAGCGTAACTGGAATTGATAGTTGGGCCTGGTTTTCTCTGCTGCACCTCCCTCTTTATTAGTCCCGGGCTTTACTTCATTTTGATTTAAAATGGGCACTTTCAGGTTTGAAACCATGGTCCATTGGTAGTTTGCCTGCACAGTATCAAAAGTCAGGTCAAAAGCGTCAAAAGGCTATAAGATGAGTGAAAAAAAAAAAAAAATTCTCCTTTCTCTGGAACAAATCGGGGCATTAACAGTATGGGGTCCAAAAGGGAAGGGGGCACAACGCACCTTCAAAAAGCAACCAAACAAGATAAACCTGCACACAAATATAAGGTCATGAGATCAAAGCGTTTTGAATCTGTGAAACAAAAGTCAGGAACATCGTGACTTTCATTACACTACGTCAGTCGGTAATGGTAAAGGTGGGCACCCAACGCCATTCATAAAGAATGTGAACGATACCAAAAGAGCGGAAACTTCAAATACTGATCCATAAGCACTATGAATTTACACCTGCAATACAATAAAATAAAGCAATTTTCAATGTACCTCAGTCGTATTACGATTTAAGTCCTCGGAAGACTTTTCTGGTGGTCAGAACAGGAATGGCCAAGGAAGTAGAACAGGTCTTCAAAACATTAACGAACTCGAAACGATAATTTCACAAACGTTGGATCTTTGTAATCTCAGTCAAATATAGACTGCCATACAGTAAATTGTGACTGGATATAGTTCCAATCAGGATTGCGTTCACCTACTTATGTAATAATTACCCACGATAGATATTACGTCCCCACGCAACCTATGCAAACATATTTTGTGAGTTTTGTGTCCTACGAACATTTGGCCCTCCACGATATTTTAAATGTGATTCCCATCAGTAGTTCAAATATATCAAGGTGGCTTTAGAATAAATAGGTCCCGAATACTGTCGTTGGGTCTCAAGATCGGACTGGATGGACATTTAAAACCTATATGTTCCCGGCCACTTTGTGGCGGGGACATTAACAAAAATCTGGCTTTCCAAGTATGATCTGTATTTTTTTTTTAGCGTTTTTTCTTACGCTCGCTTCCTTTTCATACTGTCTTTGTTAAGAATGAATTATTATACAATTATTGACAATAAATCGAAAAGGATATACAAAGATTCCCACATCGCACCATATCGCACGCAGCCACGCACGCTAGACCACCTCTGCTTCACTCGCTTCGCGGCGGCTCGCACTCACGCACTCACTCACCACCTCACTCACTCAGCTTAACGTGGACACAATTATGATCACATCATAATGAAAAATGATCGATCATGCTCATTACTAGAGAGCTAAAATTTATGAGCTCTAAGTGTTTGAGCGATGTTTTTGTATTACTCACTTCTTATTGTAGGTTACTTTATAATGCTTAAAATGCTGGAAGGCAAGCAAGCCTTCCGATAAATACAATCATTGCATAAAATCTTATTAAAGTATTCAATCCGTATACGTTATATAAACTAAATAATACACGTTGGTTTATCGTCGAAGCCATCTTTATAAGTTTTCATATAGAAGTATCTGGTTGAAGAGCCTGTTGGGTCTCGCAAATGTCTACGATAGTATTGATAAATTAAGACTATTCCCTTCATCTTTCATAGCAGGGCATTCAGATGATTTATAATGATGAACAATTTCTTTTTCATTAATACTCGCGTAACATTAATCTGAAGATTCATTCTGCTCAAATGTATGGGACATTTTTCTCTTTTTATTTGTTTTACTAATGGGAAAGATATGTCTTTGAAATTAATTGTCAGGGTACAGACGTTTTTGAAGCGGAAGCAAATACGCAGTTAGTTTGTTTTGTTTGCGGGTGTACACATACAGAGCCAATCAAGTAAGCGTCATGATTTTTACACATCTAAATCTTATAGTGATCAGGCTTTCGGAGTGCGCTTAAATCATTAAATTACGTGAAATCAAACATATTGCTATATATGATAAAATACTTATAAATACGAAATACGCAATCATAAATACGGCTAAATATAGTCATGCAATAGCAACTTATTGCTATGCTCTGTGGTGTGTCTTGGTCAGCTCTCAGCGCTGATATTTTAACAAATAATGGGTATCCATATGAGATATAACCTATTTATTTTAGGCGGGCAAATGTAATTTATTTTAATTATAAGCTAAAATTAGGATTGAGAAAAAATTACGGCCGGGGTCGACCTTCTTTGTGTTGCAGCTGGCATGTCCAGATGCAATATTCTTCTTCCACTTTTCGATCACAAGTGAATCAGATAAGCGTAAATAAAATTTTGAGAATTGGAACTCGAACACCAATCTGTCGGTCTTCGGCCAATTTTATATTGAATAAAAATTAAAGTATGTGCGTGCTAGCGGACATCAAAGGCACAAGCGCTCGCATTATTATAGGGAAAAAACTTTCACAAGGGCGATTGCGATCAACAGTTCTTGTCCACCACTGGCCAGATTGGCCGGAGCCCGTAGGGGTCAGGGGTCACGTTGACGTCACGTGTCTTAGTGCTTTTCGCAGAAAGCCGTGAGATTTTCCGAATTACACTACCCGCGCTGTTGTCCTAACAGAAGTCCTGGCTTGGCGTATTCATTCGACACATCCTTGTCAGGTACTTGTGGGTTTAACTGGTTATATCGCTCTTTTTCATGTGACCCGCATTGGGGGGAAATGCCACCCCTATTTATCAGCTCCGTATAACCCTATTAGCTGGTTCATTTTTGCCCCTAAGTATATAAGGGTGAAAAAATTCATGATATGATCAGTATAGTTAATTTTAGTTTCACATTTGCTCATAGCTCGTCCACAGCAATTTTCCAATTAAGAACGCACATTGTGCTTGGGAAAGATGGTCATCAGCAGTTCTATATACCACAGCAGCAAGAGATCGTAAAATAAAGCAAATTTTGCAATGTGATTGATGCACGTGTTATTGTTATATTATTTGCACGTGTACTATTTGTACAAGCCTTTCACTCTTCTAGCCATTCCTTTTTACGTATCAGTCTAATTGGCTTAAGTAAAAGGGGGGGGGAGGCGGCTGTGAAAAAATGAAAAGGCCAAATGGCTTGAAATACGTCCAATTTTTGGCCACAAAAGAATAAAAAATACAAATGCAGATTCCACTTGAGTGGGGCTATTGAGTATGCAGAACTAGTGGTTGAGTTTACTGCTAAAACCGCACACGCCTATCAATTTTTTATGCAGCCGTAGGGCAGGGCAACGATGTGATGTCGCAACTTGTTACTGGCTATTTTAGTTAGTAGGTGGCTATTGGCAGTATCTATTCATACTGTGGTCATTGTTAGCGCAAGGTAAAGATCAAGGTTACAGATTTTGAGTTTGTTTTGAGGGCCATTTTATTTTATTTCGAGCTGAGTGGCACTGGGCTCTCATGGAAGCTTTTAGAAATTTCAATAAATTATTGCATGATTTTCGTCGCCCTTTGTTTGCTTACTTGCTTGCAGAGTTACTTCAGTTTATCTTTTGACTATATTGCTTTGCGCATAACTAAGCTCTACAATTATGCAGATTAAGGTTCGTAGTTTGGTTTTGATCCAGTGAGTTATTTATCACAAGTTATGGTTCTTTGACTTAGAAAATTCTTCATAATATATTCAGTTTTCCACACTTTTCTCACTGCTTGACAGATATTAATTTCTAATTTTGGACATTGCTGTGCCTACCAAGTTTACAGATCAAGTTCAAGTTGGTTTTATCGATTCACTTTTCACTGAGTTATGGCCCTTGGACTTAGGAAATTTCATAAAATTTCAGTTTTCCACTTTAATTTTTTCATCGGTTTCTCGAATTTTGTTTTGTCCATTTGTCAGATTTAGATTCCTGGATCATAGGCTCCCATGATTCTGTTTGCACAATTTGTGCTGAGATTTTGGCAGTGCCATTTACACTAATTTTACTATTTGGTATTGCTTTGTATGTACCAGTTGTATTTGATTTTGCACAGTTGGATCATTTCTTAAGTCGAGCTTTTCTAAGCCAACATTTCCTTGTCAACAATTTGTGGATGATTGTATTATGCCAACTTGTGGCCACTGTTATGTATAAAAGCAAATTTACGTAGCATTGGAACCATTTCATGTATATGGTCCTTAAGTTGATTATATATATGATTGATTTGGGTACCATTTGTACTCTATATCTGTTTGCACCATTTGGTTGGAAGATTTGCGAAGTGCCATTGGCACTAATTTACTATTTTATTTGGCTTTGTATGGTACCGAGTTGTACCTGATTTGCACCATTTGTGCTTTCAATATTACATTTGAATTTGTCATGTTGATTTCTTGGCATTTGTGAATAAGGGGCACCATTTGTGCTACCACTTGATTTTTGGAAAAATTCACTGGGCTGCAAAATATGCCGCCCCATTGGAAAAATTCACTGGGCTGGCAAAATGCCGCCCATCAATGTGTGTGGGATGGGTCAATTGACGATTGTCTATTGCCCCATTTGGCATAATTTTTGCATAGTTTGCTGTCTCCAGGGGGCACTGTTTTCCAGTTCTCCCCTGGCAAGATGGGGATTTTCTATGCTTAATCATATGCTGCCAATTTCATCGGCGCATACAAAATTCATTTGTTATAAATATAATAATGGCCATGACCAAATTAGCCAAACTAATATGACTCGTGTTTTTCTTGATATTTTGGGCATATTTGATAACCTATAGCTATAAGCCAATAGGTGGTTTCTGTTTTCTTTTGTCTGTGTTGTGGGAGGTGAAATTTGTTCGCAAATAATCATTATATACTCGTTGTGTGAGGATCATGCTATTATGGCATTGCCCCCTGTGAGATGGGGGTGGGGTCTTCCTACATCTTGATTAAACGCCATGCCGCGCTGAATGGGCAACTTTTGGACAAGTCAAAATATTATATCAAGTTCGGGATGCCTATTTTCATCAATGCTTATATCAATGGGTAGAAATTTGACATGCCATTACATTCAGTGGTGTGGGGTATATTTATCCGTGTAATTCATCCTTAATATGAAATTGGTAATATATATCATGGAAATTATGACAAGTATTTATAATATGCAAAATTGCTCATGGACAGCAACAATACATGAACAGGTCACAGTTTTGTTATGGTTGGTCATAATTTTCAATGGAAATATATGAAGGATTATGGTTTTCAAAAATATTAAATATATTAATGGGGAGGGGGTGTTTTGAAAATCTCAGGCGGTTGATACTATGCCCCTCGATCCGATTAATCCATTTCTTCACTTATACTGGTCTTTCCTATTTCGTTATCACTACAGAGTTTTAACATAAGAACCACACGGGAAGCGTAGTTTTCGCTTCGGTAAGATTGAAAGAGAAAAGTCACAACAAACATTCTATAAGCTGTCAATTAACACAAATCCTTTTGAATCAACCCAGATTAGTCAACACATTGTAGACATGAAATAGCTCTTTTACCTGCTCATTATTAGGAAAACGGTGCATATCTGGCTGAGTATTTTTTTTTCTTATACCTTCATGCACCTGATATTCCAATCCTACGACGTTACTGCTTCAAAATTAAATCATATCAAATGTCAACTTCAATACAAAATTGTACATATTATGAAGTAGATTTCAACTTTGCCAAGCCATTTCTTATGAATGAGTTCCGCGGTGGTTAACGCGCGTATAGACACAGAAAAATAATAGTGGTCTTTTGAACGAATGGGTACGGAAACATTAAAGTAGAATGTAATATTAGAAATAAACTGTAGTTCTAAAAAAACACGAGTCATGAGAATAACGGCATCCACGCCATTATGCATGTACTTTTCAGGAGGTGCTTCATGAAGACGATGCGGCAATAATACACCTCATCACCGTGAAGCGCCGCAATATAACGTGCCTGACCGTGAAGCGTCGCAAGTAAGAAACACGTCACTTTTTTTTTTAGAAGATGATTTTCAGGTACCTCCATCGTACTCCTTATTGAAATAATTTCTGCACATGAAATTGTGATTCCCAGTAATCACGTGGCTTAACCTTGAATACTACAGGAGGAAGCATGCATACCTATGATGTCATGTGCGTCAGATGGAACCCTACTAAACAGAGAACCTAGGGAACTTTAGAGACTAGATTGTGGGACCCTACTAAACAGAGAACCCTAGGGAACTTTAGAGACTAGATTGTGGGACCCTACTAAACAGAGAACCCTAGGGAACTTTAGAGACTAGATTGTGGACCCTACTAAACAGAGAACCCTATGGAACTTTAGAGACTATATTGGGGACCCTACTAAACAGAGAACCCTAGGGAACTTTAGAGACTAGATTGTGGACCTACTAAACAGAGAACCCTAGGGAACTTTAGAGACTAGATTTGGGACCCTACTAAAACAGAGAACCCTAGGAAACTTTAGAGACTATATTGGGGACCCTACTAAAC